>JAPYYT010001668.1:0-40550 GCA_030522565.1 Ceratosolen corneri | reverse complement strand
GGGGGGGGGGGGGGGGGGGAGCCAAGTGCAGGCAGGCACTGCAAACGCCTTGTGTACGCGTCGCCGTCGTGGCGTTGCGTCGCTTCGCGTTCGTGGGAGAGTGTTTTCGGCACCGGCCACGAGGTTCGAGGGGGCGCAGCACCTGCTCCCCACCCACCCTCACCACATCGCCGCAGGAGCAACGCCACGGGGTTTCACAGGGTACTTTGGGCGGGTGACGGGCGGGCGGGGCGGTGGCGGGGTCGAGGGTGGGGAATGCCGGGAGTCGCGGGAGTATAAGGTGAGACAGGTGTGCGGCGTGGCTCATCTTTGTCCTTTTCTTCTGGGCCGACGACTGGGTAGCGATGGGCGTGAATCGGGGGAGTGTGGGAAAAAGTTGCGTTGCGCGGCTGCTTGGGAGGCTCGGTTACCTTTTTCTTCATCTTCTTCTCCTTCTTCTTCTTAAGATATCGCTTCAATCGCTTCTGGAAATGAGCTTCAAATTAAATGCAGTTAAACTTGCCGAAGTCTTAAAGCTGCAATTTAAAAGATCGGAGGTCGCCAGATTTGCTTAAAATGTGCGCGACTGTAGGAGGTTTATGTACAAGGCAGGATCAATGCTAAAATAAATTATTAAATTATGGACTCTCGCCTACCAAGTTTGATCGATGATGGAGATTAAAATTTCGTCCTACCTTTTGGTGTTTTAAAAGAATTTTAGAGGCAAATTTCAATTGGCCTATCATTGGAGTGACACAAAAAAACAACGAAATTATCGAATTTTTCGGAATATCATATATCCTCGCAAAAATATTTGGAAAGATTTTGAAAATAAAGCTTGGTATTTTATTAGATACGTTAAATATAATTTAGTGACAATAATTTTAAGCGCTATTATTAATTGGCCGGGGAGAGTTGGTGTAAGAAATAAAAGTTGAAATGGGTCGATCGGGTCAATTATTGATATTTTTAGTCATATTTTGAGCTTCCTCGTTCTCAAAAAATCTACATCTTTAAAAACCGCGTTGAATGAAATTTGAGATAAATGCGATGAGTCGCCGGGATTCTGATATGTAAATTCATGATAATGAAAAGCATTAAATTTTGAGCATTGAGAGCATTATTATGCTCTCAATTATTATTATGCATTTAAACTACTCGTTAAAGTAAAAGAAATCGATTTTGTTGACCTTGTAGACTTCGAGCTTCAAGATGGTACAACAGATGACAGCTCTGCAGCATAACGAGGAACCGATATATTCTCTTCAAATAATAGAAGCGAACGGTTTATGGCGAAAATTATGTTGATTAAGCAACATTTCAGATAGACTCTGTTGCTTTTGCATTTTAATTAGAATAAATATCGCGGAAGCTAATGAAATTATTAATTTCTTCTTGCTGAAACCAATGTTGTTGCTTTGTATGTTAGGTTGAAAAAAATAATTTCAAAATTTTAAGCAAGAAAATGTTAACGGTAATTGAATTAATCAAAGATAGTCAAATATTATAATTTTAAAGAACACTTGGAGGAAATTAGTTAGTTTTCACAGATACTCAATCGGATAGGTTATAAAATAATAACTGACATTTTTCCGTTTGTTAATAGTTTTAATTTATTTTTATTATTTGAATTATGATGTATTCCTTGAACTTTTTCTTTAATCGATTGTTATATATAATTTGTTATAAAACATACGTAGGAAATTAATTAAAGTATATAGTTATGATATCAATTTTTTCATAAGTGTCTTAAAATCCAAATTATTAACTTGTTAAATTCATTTTGAGTTTCAAACAAATATGGTTACCAGAATTATTATACAACTGATTCTAAATATATAATTATTGTTTAATGGAAAAAAGTGAATTTCATATTTCATTGTCATATTTAAACATTAAATTTTAAGTGCCTGCTAAAGTTGAGACTAAGCTACACGTATATTTTTAAAATTGATATCATTAATTAAAAAATGACATACTAAGTTTGATTCGTAAGTCAAAAAATGAAATTGTAATTTTCATATAATTTACCTTTAAGTATTTATATTTATTTACAAAAAAGCAATATGTTTTACAATAAGTTTTAGATTATCTAAATTAATTACACATAAAGATATTGTATATTATATATTGTAAATGTTTGAAATGTGTGTAATTGAAATAATACATTTTTTATATAAATTGCTTTTCATCATGAGGATTATTAAGTTGCTAATCAAGCAGATAATTAGTAAATTTTTTATCTAATAATTTGCATTATAAGATTAGTAATTCGAGAGTAAAAATAATTATTAGTAAAAATAATCGAGAAAATATTTTATTTTTATATTCTATTTATTTTATATACATTTTCAATATTTCATCAAAAAGTATACTTATTTTTGTTAATATATAATTGCATTTCAATAATTAAACATTTCCAGCTCTACTATGTATTCTGTAAAAACAATTCTCATTTAATTTTGAATCCAAAAATGTTTAAAAGAAATTTATTGTATGGTTTTAACCAATTCTGTTAAACCTATCAATTACTTGAATTGAAAATTATTGTTTTGCAATTTATATAAGTAATATCTACATTAATCCTTTTAATAATTTATAAATATTTCTATGTTTAATATTTATTTTTTTACATCATTTATCTAATAGACGAATAAAATATTCATTTTCAAAGTAACTGCAATATATTTATATGTAAATGCTTTATTGTTTCATTGTTGTTACACTGTATTGATAAATTATTGAATATTTCATAAAATTAATTGACTGTTTATTTTTGGCAAATTCAGCCTGCATAAAATATCATTAAATATACATCAGCACATGTTGATTACATAGTACAATACAATTGCCTGTAATATTATAGAATATTAGAATGTTGGGATTAATTTAAAAATATTGTCTTTTAAATTTGAAATTGATCATTTTTGTAGTCATTGAACAAATTTAAAGTTTCTTTTTCTTCACACAATTATTTACAAATATATAAGTATTCAATAAAGATTATTTAATTATGCTTGTAAGAGAATAAAACTTATAAATATTTTTTATGAAATATCAGGATACATTGATATTATATAATTATTAAATTGTAATGGGAAAATTGATATTTTTTAACTATACATGAAATAATATTTATAGCTTTATTTATATATAAAATGATCTAGTAGTTAAATTTAATGTAAAAAGCTTGAAAGATAGAATACTTTAAAAATTTGCAAGGAATAAGCACTTGTATATCAACATGTAAAAAGATGTCATCTCAAGAAATTATTTAATATAAGGTCAATTACCGTAGAAAATATAGGATACTATAATAAATGCACAAAAAATTAATGTGCTTTTTATCATCAATGATATAATGAAAGACTAATAATTGATCATTGATGAAAAAAAAGCTTCTAGTAAAATTTATATACATGTAGATTTATTGTTTGGAAGGTTTCTTTTAGTTAGAACGGTTTAATTAAATTTAAAATAAGTTGTTTTTCATAAATTAGTTTATTATAAATGGCTACACATCATTTACTTATTGATTTTTTTTTAATCAACAACAAGCAATTATTATTTCTTTTATTTTCTTTAGTGCTGTCATATTTATATTATATAATTCTTAATTATTTTACAATTCATATTATATTTTTATAATATTATAACTATTGTATAAATAATAAAATATTAATTAATCGTTAATTCTGTGATTAGTAATACAATTATAATTTATTAATATACAATGTAGACGTACATATATACACATACGCAACACATCTTATTGGCATATATATATATATGTATATGCATGCATGCGTACATATATATATATATATATATATATTACATACACATATACATATATAGGTATATATGGATAAGAAAAATAAAAAATTAGAAATAACTGCATGGAAAAGTTTTACTATAAAAAAAGGTATTTTTAAATATCTATTTTCTTTTACTTTCTTTTTAATGATTAATATATTATTCGCTCTAATGAATGAAGAATAAAAAAATACAGATACCTCAAAAATGTTTATAAGCAATCACAAATTTATAAATAAGAATACATAATGTATCAAATCATTCATACATTGATGATACTTCTTTTATCCTGTCACCATTTCACAGCCTATGTATATATAACATTTTTTATTTTTACGTTACACTTTTGTTCATTATATACAATTTCGTTTTACGTGGATGCATGAATCAGAATGATTGGCAATATATTTGTATGCATATACAATAATAATAATACTAATACTATAAGCCAAGCTTCCAGAAACTGTAATTTAATCATATCTTTAGCTTTTCAATTTCAATTTTGATTTCCAAATTCGTACTTCTTGATATTTTTCCTCGTCACTTTTCCACGTTTTATGATGCGCTTTGTCATTGCAAGTCTTTTGTGTTATTTAGTTGCTTGTAACCCTAAAAAATCAAGCCTTTTTATTAATGTAAAAATTAAAATTTTCTTTTATAATAAAAGAAAGTACTTTCAAGCATAGGTAATTATAATTAATATAATTATATTAATATATTAATACATAATATAATTATAATTAATACTTATGTTGCTTTGAAACCGATATTTTATTTTTACTGAAATTTTATAATCTTATCTTGATTCATATAAATATCAACTTCACAAGTTATCTTATTATAGTAAAAGTAATTTAATTCGGATTTAAATTTTGAAGGATATACAGAGCTATCATATTTGAAAAATAATATTTTTGCATTTAAAATGTTATTTATCATTTTTCGGTATGTTGAAAGATTATTCATACACGTTAAATACGTTATTATCGATTAATGGTGATATGAGTTTAATGTTATGTCGATAGAAAATGTTGAAAAATAATTTTAATTATTTAATGTTGTAATATTTCTTTTAATAATTATTAAATATAACGCTAATTTTGTTTAATGCAATTTTCATTTTCTCTTAAATGCATTGAAAAATCTTTATGTATGCAATTGAAAATATTATATTATTTACAATTTCATTAACTAATATAATATTTTATTTCAGGAAGTTTCAATATTTATAATTTTCATAAAGCAGAACAAATTGTATTAATCAATAATCTAAATTCAAAACAATAATAATAATAGATTATTATATAAATAGTTATTAATTTCAAAAGTAATTAGAACTCTATTTTTATTTGTTTAAAACGACATTAATATCTTCAAATTTATAATGTACACATTTTTTTTCTATAAAATATAAAATTCACTAATGTATATGTAAAGCGCAATTTAAATTGAAATTCTCTATAATTGAAGTAGATGAAACTTGAATTTTTTAAATTACAATATGTCCTGCAAATTCCAAAAAAACAAAGCATAACAAAAATGATGGCAAAATAAGTTAAAATAAAAAATTTGCTTGCATTTTTGGTGCACAATTAACTCGTTAGTTTATAAGTGTCAGTAGTGCATGCTTCCATAATAAGGCGAAGTAGCGCCTAATAATCTTTCGTCTCTGTGTCTTACAGCATTATTGAATGAATCTCGTAGTCTCTCGGTAAAAGTTTTGTATTCCATATCAGCATTACTCCGTCCAAAATCGAAATCTGCGACTTCCACAGTAAAACGCGCTCTACTTTGAATGTAATAGGCAATTCCAAAGACTATAAGGACAACAGCAACTAAGGAACACGAGACCGGCACCACAATTACGGATAGCTGCGGCTTTGGCGTCACTGTGCATGAAAATAATATTGTAGAGAGTATATTTATTTAGAATATACACAAATTGTAGAGTGGATTTCAACAGTTTTTAATAGTTTAAAAATTTCTGTACTTTAAATTGACATTGTAATTAATATATATGAAGAATGTAGTTTATTTTTACATTGTACAATTCATAAAAAATTAAATTATTATCATTTTGTAAAGTAAAATTCACACAGTAATTTGAAATAGTAATTAAATTTAATGAAAATAAAACTTACGTTTATAAATGTTGACTGCTACTGGATGGATTTCAGTGCTAACATCATTGCTTAATATTACCAAAACAGTATACTCAAGAGCATCGAGGAAATAATGATTAAATGAAAATTTACAAGTGTCTAGAATTTCATTGTCTTGGTTACAAGTTTCGTTACCAGTGACATTATATTTTCCTATATGTATTTTGATACACTTATGAAAAGGCCCTGTGCCGTTGCATGATATAATTAATGAAAGACTGTTCCATGGTTGAATCCACGTTGAACCCTCCACGCTGAGTTTTGAGATCGGAGCTATTAATCAACAGAAATAAAATAATAATTATAAAAACATAATTATAAACTATGTAAAAGGTGTGAAAAATATTTTTACCTCTAATCTTCACTTCTCGTTGAAAATAACCATAAACTTTATTTATATTTGGTTCTACGACTGATTTGCATACAAAAGGAAATGTGTCTTTTTCTAGTATAGGCAGTGTTTTATTAGATGTATTTGGAATTGGAGAGGTATTAGGAGCTATTGAAGTAGTTGTTGAAGGTGTCGTTGAAATTGAAGACAAAAGTGAATCTGAAGTCAAATTTGTTGTAGTCGAAGGTGTTGAGGTTGGTGTAATTGTTGTAGGTGAATCGAAGGACGCTACCACCAGAGCCTCAATAATGTGAAAAGTGTTGGGAAGAGTGAAATTATAATTCGTTTTAAAATCGTCAGTTTTATTATAAAATTTACAGTCAACAAACCAATATGTTAAAATTGATGTTGCTGTTTTATTTATATAATCTATATCACCCTTGCGCAAATCTACAGATAAATTTGTTACTTCGGCAGAAGATACAAAATTATTTCTTATCGTTTTATTAGACTGTTTAAGATTTAAATTTCCATTAAATAAAGCTATAATAAGTAAAGCATAACGATATTACAAGATTGTATAATATAATTCTTATTGTAAAATAAATTACTTACCAGTGACATGAAAATATATTCTTCTACTTGTATATTCGCTACATTGAATAAATAAAAACCATTTACATACAGCTATTTCCATTGTATATTCACCTACATGATATTTTGAAGCTGGATAGCTCACACTATAATACATTGTCGTATTTCTTGTTTCAGTCTGAAATTAAAAAGCATGTTAAAATATTACAAAAAAACTTAAGCAATAAAGCATTGCTTTGATGATAAATAATATTTTTATTTATAATTTTTAAGGAATATAAGTTCCCTTATTGCCAGTTTTAAACAATAAACAATAAATTTAATATAATTATTTGAAAAATTCAAGCACTTGAAAATGTAAATAAAGACTTTATTTTGAATTGAGGATTTAATACATAAGCTAGAGACATACCTGATTATAATGTTGATCAAGAGCATTATCTCTCCATGTATAAATAAAACTCCCAGATGGTGGATGACCATTACTATCTAAAAGATCTGCCCTGAAAGTGATAATGCCTCCTAGTACAACAGGCCCGTCATGGGTTAGTCTTACATCTCCGTCAGAAGCTGCAACTGTAAAATATAAAATTATGAAATATAAAATGAATATTTTCTGCCTTATCTAAGTGCATTTGTTATCAAAAGGTCAATTGGTAGGTATGGAAATTACACTTGCCTTGCAATATCAAGAAAGTAATTAATATTGACAGGAAGACTTGCTGATCATCAGCACGACGCATTTTCTCACTTAATCATTTATGGGACAAATAATGTAAATTAATTTTATAGTATGCTTATATTTCAAGAATTTGTTGTATTGAACAAAAGCGAGTGAGTAACATCGAACGAATACTTTTCCTCTTGATTAGGCGTACGTATATGACAACTCGTATAAAAGCACAATACATCAAAGTACGAACCAAGGCGACTGAGGAATATGTTCTAATACTACACAACCACTCCTATTCTAATACTACACAACCACTCCTGTCAAATGATGATAAATATATTTGTTGCGTAGCATATATGTCATAAGTGTACCTTCGGAAGATTAGGTTAGGTTTCTCTAGCTAAGCTAAACTGCGTACGTGAGGGATGCGCGTGTGTGCACAATTTATATAATGCATCGGTGTACGTGCACCTTATAGGCACGTGCATATAATGATGTCCGACTCTTATTTTCTATCTAAATAAATAAATTAAAAGGAATTACGATTTAATATTAATGCTCGTCTAGTCGTATAAATATATTTATTGACTGTTTTTCTTGTTTTTGAAGTCGAAAAATGAAAAATGGATCATCGTGTGGTTAAAGTGCTTAGATCGGTGCATAAGTGTGTAGATAAAAGTCAGTAATTGCCTATGAACTGTATAATTATGACAAATAAATTTAATATACTACTTTTGGCTACGGGATGTATTACGGATTTAAAAATCTACACTAATTAAGAATGGATATACTAATTCAAATAATTTATGAAAAATTGAATAAATGTATATAGCCAAACGCTTAGGAAAATTATTTATTATTCGTGAAAGGGTTTTAGAATAAAAGATGTAGACAAACATATATATATATATATATATTTGGTTAACTTTTTATAGCGGAACCGATTCGATCCAGACCTATTCTATGAAATATGGACAAGAAAAGAACGATGATATTCATGAAAACCAGGTCTGACAGCTGATAATTTTGTTTGCACACGTGTGTCAGACGATTCAGAGTTCGGATTTAATCGGTCCCGGTAATCAGGTGTATAAAAAAATTTCATAAATCACAATTTACAGCCTTACACTTTATTAACCTGATATCCGTAGAGTTTACGCTTGGAAATTTAGGATTCGTACATTAAATGCACATAGTCACTGGACATATATAAAATTTTGCGCTCGACGAATGTGTGTACGAAATCCATTAAAAGAACGAAAGGAGAAATATAATGTGTGCAACTTACGCGATTGCAATTTGCGAATTGCAACTAGAAAAACTGGACGCAGACGTACTTTATTTATTCGACTTGTCGGACCGAAGTTTTTCTTTTACATAATCGGTTCGATGCCGACAAAAAATCAAGAATTCGCGTGACACTTTTCAAAAAAGCAAACTATACAATTATTGCGTATAAAAAATTTCATTTAATTTCAAAAGAAAATTAAAGTGCTTATTTTGTCGTATCGAGGCCAATTTGAATACAAGATAATTTATTTTATATGCGTGCGTTCTGGTTAATTTGCAATGCGTAAAAGCTTAAATTCGCATCTAATTTTATTTTCAATATATCGGCGTTGACATACGCATTTAACAAGCACGCTTTAATTTTGCATAATAAAGAGAATACATGCACGTTTGATAGAAGATTAAGTGCCGGGAGTAGATAGTACGTTGTTTATCAGCCGAACGATCGACTATTTCATTTTTACCTGCATTTATCTTTAGGTGCGAGTACATCCAAGTCGTAAGTACATGCATCAATGTACTCTGCTCTCATTAGTTTATTATTAATAAATAAATAAAAAATATATAATGTACGATGCATGTAAAATGAAATTTCGCATAACCTGAACAGCGGTGCAATAAGTATTTTTTCGCTCCCGTGTTCTTTTTCCAAAGTTATCGCAACGTTGAGAACGCGCGGTTACACGTATAATATAACCCAACGTTCCATACTGCGTGCCAGTGCACGCACACACCCACACACGCGCGCGCGCATGAGGGAATATTTACGATTTACGTGCAACCCACTACTAGATTGACTAGATATACGAGAGAGTGAGAGAGAGGGATACTACATAGAAGACTTTTACGATTGGAGACCTCGCAAAGTGTGCTGCAGAACCAAGTTGAAAAAAGACGAAAGTGAGGAAATTTTCGGGAGGGAAAGAAATTGTGCACCAATTGGTGGCTTCTCTCTCTCTCTCGGGGTATTCACGAGGATGCTCCTCCGTTGCTCGTCCTCGAGTATTTGTGGGTGGACGATCGATCACCGTTCGTTACTGTACATCGACATCCTCTCCTGGATCGAGTTCTCTCAAGTTGCCAGATACTGCAGAAAAGTAAGTACTTGAGAACGCATATTATTCCATGCGTATTTGTATTATTACCATTTTTGCATAAAAAGTCCGTTACAGCACGACGACGTACATTTTTAAACGCATATGTAGGGGTGAAATGGAATGTGTGTGGATTATTTGACGAGCTCAGTGTAGTAACACTTTTGTAGATCGTTGCTTCATTTTTAAGAGAGCTAGAGTTTCCAATAATTGCAAATACCAAATTTCACTATCATTTATTTTCATTAAATTAAATTTCAAAGAACAATGTTAAGCAGATATTTCGAAAAAATTGTGATACATATTTCTTTTCTTTTACATTTATCCTAAAAGTTTGTGTTTATTAGAATTGTTAAGAAAACTATTCGTCTTGCGATAGAATTGAAACATAAAATAAATTTCTTTAAATGTTTTAGAGAATTACCTTTTGTGCATCCGACCCTTGTTTGTTTCTCTTTCTATTATCTAGGTTTATTTGCTATTCAATTATCCTTCTCTATCGCCGTTAACTTTATTCTTTTAATTTGCTTTGTTCATCCATTCTGACCATATTAAATTTCTTATTTTTAAGGAAGTGCTTGCAACGATTAAAGGCGAAGAAGAATAGTGGATGTTGTATGTTGATCAAATGGAAATGTCATAAATATTTGTACTTTGAATAAAATATGGCTACTGTTTTCGAAAGTCCTTTCCTTTCAAACAGACTTCGTCAAATAGAAGAACGATATGAAGAACCTACAACATTTGGAAGGTGCGACTGCACTAGCTACAGTTACCTTGCACTGAGCATTGTACTGTTCACAATTGGTACTGCAATTACCATTTTAGCCTTGGGAGACGTTGTCGATGATCATATATTTTCGCATCTTGGACACATGTGGCTGGTTGGACCGATTTTTATATGTTCGGGTCTGATGGTTGCTGTTAAGTGTATGCTTTACCTCAGAAGAAAATCAGTCATACAAATGATTTTTCATCAACGCCAGCTTTTCAGGGTGAGAACGCATGTTTTTTTTTTTCTTAATTAAAAGCACATTCTCTCCAAAATATAAAATGGAATTGATACCTCAATAATATTTTTGTATACTAAATTGTTTAAAAAAGAATTTATTTAATTTATTTGCAAAACAATTTTTTCTTCATAAGGAAGTAATCCTGACTAATATTAATGTGATATTAAAGCTTATTACCTTTTAAAAAATTTATAACCCAAAGGTCTTCTATTATTTTTAGATCAATCTTATCATTAATGTGAAAAAAGAATCTTTAACAAAATTGAGATTTTAATCATTCAGCGTGTAGATCAATGAGATTAATTCTTTAAAGCAATTTAATAATAAATAACAGTGTCAAAAGAAATAGTAGGAAAATTGAAAATTACTTAATTCTATTATTGATAAAAATTGCGTTGAAAAAATTTCTTTGCAAATAATTTACTTATCGTTAATTTTAAATAGAAACATGTTTATTCGTGAACTTTCAATGTAATATTACTGAATATTTAAAGGAATGTAAAAAATATTTTCATTTATTAGTTTAGTAAATCAGTAATTTTATCAATGTAGAATATATGCATCGAGTCATGTTTATAATTAAACAAAATTAACATTGTATTTGTGTAGGTAGACAAAATTTGTGAACTGTTGTGAATATCCAGTTACAAATATATGTAACCATTGAATTTACCATTTTCATTATTATAATATGTGCGCTTTTTTAAATTATCATAGAAGATATATAAGATATATAATAGAAGATGCATTTTTAGTTGCAATTCTATTTTATTCTAATCAATTTGTCCATTATTCTATTTAATTATTTTATTTAAATTTTAATATTGGATAAGATAATTCTTTTAATTGTCACATGTTATTTTAAAATAGTTTCTAACTTCTTTTTTAAATTTTATTTTATATTATTTAATTTAGAAACTTATCGAGGACAACATTACAAAATTCAGTTTAAAATCTTACAAAATTCTTTTTATTAAAAATTGCTTTTATACTACATTGATATTATGCATAAGTATTATTTATAATTACATCTTATTAATTAATTTGAGTATAAAAATTCAAAATTTTTCATTTTACAAATGAATGAATAAATGATTGAATAATTTCAATAGAAAATATTCTGTATTTTCTAGAACTAATTGAAAAACAAATATTTGCAAGTTGTATTATAAAATTTTATTGTATGTAATGCATTTTATGATTATATATATTTATATTTGATATATTATATTGTATTAATATTTATTGTAATCCGTAAAGTAAATGAACTCGTAGATTTAATATACAGAAAATTAAAATAAACTTCAGATTTTTAAATGAAAATATTTTAAGATAAAACTAGTAAATTTATTCGATGGTTATTGGTTAATGTATATGTTAAATTATTTTGGTCGCACTTTAACGATATATCAATTCTTATTATTTATAAATTTAAAAAGTCTCAAAAATAAATTAAATAAATTTTGCCTTATCACAAAAACGGAAAAAATATTGTAATATTTCTTAATTGTGTAATTATTTTTGTATCAAAGTACCAGCGTAGCTTTCATGAACTTATAGCTTTGATAGTAAATGAAAAACATGCGATTTCCTTTTGTGTTTATGTGACATTAAATAAGGTTTGAAAGATTATTTTGTGAAACATTGAGTAAATCCAGCTTTCAATAGCTTTCGTATAAAATAATTTTTACAATAAGTATTGGTATCTACATTTTATTAAATATTTTTATTGTAAATTATAAGCGAATAATACGTTCATTATAGTGCTTTAAAAAAATGTAAAATCGACAGATTTCGTTTTATCTCTATTGACAAGTTTAATTAAATATGTATTATTACTGTAGGGCTTATTAAAACATTATTAAATTAATTAAATAATATACGAAGATAGTAAGCTTACGGAAAATTTTATGTTTAAATTATAAAATATAAATTAAATGCCATTGTCTTCATGGAAACTTGGAAGTATAAATTATCGTAACTAATATTTGTCGAACTTTGTCGAAATTTTATAAATATTATTTTTTTATGATTTAAACACGATGATGTATAATATAATGATATAGCATTCTAAATTTTATTAAATATTTTTAATTAATTAGCATAATAAGGTTCGACCGAGTCTATAATATTCAAAAACAAATTTTACTTTATTAAGATATACTATAGTTTTATAGATACTTAAGTTATTGATTTACAACGAGCTACCTTTCATTATAGCTCTATATATTATATTTAATTCATTATAATACTATACATAATTATCAACAATTATATTTATAATTCTAAACGTACAAATGTGGATATTATGCTTAATTTGCAAACTTGTCAACAAGACCATAAAAGTAAATGTAGATGTTTCCAGATTACGTTCATCTAATTCTGTATTTCATAACTTTGCTTCCGATATGTACTACTCTTATTTCATACTACGCCAGTAATCTTTAACAATAACAATTTTGCAAATAATTATTTTAAAACTATTACTTTTAAATTACCTAAAATTATACCAAGGTAATATGTAACGTATATCTTTCTTTGTACAATATTTATGTAATTCTCTACTTCTTATACTTAAAATATATTTAAAATCGCTCGGCATTTAATTTTTTTGTGTGTGTGCATAAAGATGTGCATTAAGTCCTTTTAATTTTTTTAATAACGCAGATAATGTCGACTCTTTTAAATAGCTTTTACAAAAAATGGTAAAATCATTTGATTTGTATTGCGTTTATACTTTTAAAAATGAATAATCGTATTCTTTCAGACTTCTTGTGTAATATAGCACTAGCTTAACGCAATTTGTGCTTAAGAACAGATGAAATACACGATGTGTCCATTTTGAAAGCTTAAAGAGTTTCGCGAGATAAAGAATAGTGATAGCATTGTAAATAATACATCCAAAGGCAAATTAATTTAAAGAAACGACGCGTAAAAAAAATTTCAATAAAACATAAGCCTTTTGATATAAAAAATTTATTATTTTTCAAATTGATCGATATTTTTATTACTATTTTTGAAATAACGATAGGTAAAATACTAATGTTTACGGTATTTGAGCTTATCAAATTTAATTATATTATTAGTATTAATTGAATATTATAAATTTTTGTTATTATAAGTTTCGTTATTGTACACGCTGAAAGTACGTGTCAAAATTAATTTTACTAATGCTTACGGCAATAGATATTTTAGATATACAATAGATACAATAGACAATAAATTTATGACAGATTGAAGAAATTTTCATAAAAATTGATTTAAAAGGTGCTGTTTGATTGATATAATTGAAAAAAAAGGGATTTGATAATAACGATGTCATTCAAATGTTGACGTGAATTTTAAAGGAATCAATTATGAAGAAGAAATTTGGATATTCTTTTGAACTATTGAAAATTTAATAAATTCAGAATGTTTGAGCGTTTATAATGAATTAAGTGAACGAATGATATTTCAGATTTAATCATTAAATAAAGTTATGATGACTTTTTACTCCAGAGTGCACTTTTATATTTTTAAGTTGCCTAAGTGTTTGAAAGTACATAATTGCCAGAAAAATATATTCATTACTTTAAGATTAATATGAAAAGGTGACAATTATCGAACTTGAGATTGAATATCAGATTTAGGATAATTTTATGAATTGAATTTTTGTAACTTTTGAAATCATGGTTTTGTATAACTTTATTTCCTTTATTTTATCGATAATTTCCAAATGTATCCCTTTTTTTTTTCTTTCCAAAATACAAAAGATATTTCTGTGCCGATTACATTTGCACGTATTGGTTTAAAGTACAATTTTCAATTTTACTTTCATCATCGTTGAATTTAATTATTTGTAACCACGTTTTTATAAGATCATTTAGTTCGAAAATGTTCATTAAAGTCGGCTATAAATAGTCGGCTAATAAAGTCGGTTTGGCACAGACAACGATAACATATTAGGCTAAATTTTCTTACTTTTGTTACGAGTTTCACGATTAAGTTCATTGGTGCAAACAATTGGCTAAATTATTGTTTAGGTAATCTTTATTAAAATAAAAAATGCTTACCAATGTTCTTTGGTGGATATGTGTTGTGTAATGTTAAACTTGCGAGCGCTAGTGTGATTTAGTCTGAATAGGGATTTTAATTATAATTGCTGTTTTTATATTAAACTTCAAAGTGGAAATCTGTTGGGTCACATTAATTTGACTTGAATCCACTTGTAAATATCTAACTCTAAGTACCTACTTGTCGAGTTAGAAGATTCAAAACAGACGAGGTTCGCAAAATTAACGGAACAGGCGGATTTGAATGTTTGTGGTTAAAAAAGTTGCCACGTAATCACAAAAAAATGTTAACTAAATTACAACATTGTCTTTTCTTACCTGTATTTTTTAAGTAAACTTAAAAGCGCGTCATTTGCTTTTGGACATTGCACGAGAGGGTGATGAAACTAATTGAAAATTCAAGGCATATCGTACACTTTATGGGCAATGAACCCTATGTTTTGCCATTAATATTTGCTCGCCCCAAGCCCAGCCACAGCAAAAAGAGGGTCGGAGTGTGGGGGAGAGTATCGTTCAAAGTTCGGTTTCAGAACGAGTCGTAATCATAAGTTTCTTTCACCTTCCCTTTCAAATTCCCTTCTTTGAAGTAATCTAGCAATGAAGGAAAGACCTCGCAAACGTAGCGACTAAAGCCCCGGGCGCCGCTCTGTTCGCAGCACCTGCAGGAGTTCAGCGGCGGTCAAGCGATGAGCTCGTCGGGCACTGGGACACCAGGGCCACCCCCTTACGAGGTCATTGCTCAAAGTCAAGGCCCAAGCGAATTGCCGCCTCCCACCTACGCTGAGGCCGTGGCCCTCCTCCAGCAGAGCGGCATCCAAGGTATATTCGCGCCTTTTTCTTCACCGACGTTCGGCCGCGGTGCACTTGCTTGGCGAAGCGCGTGATGTAAATATTGCGTCAATTGTTGCAGATGCCAAACCGTGCGGTACCGTAGATACTGGCGATAATGCAGCACCGACCAAGCCATGATTCACCGTGGCTCGAGACGCGACGAGACGCGAACAAGGAGGAGGAGGAGGACGAGAGCAGCAGCAGCAGCAGCAGCAGCAGCAGCAGCAGCATAGTAATAGCAAGGGAATCTCATCCTGCTTTATTGTTGCTGCGGAACATATACACGCCTTATATACGCATTATATATTTATGTTTTTCATGCCGGAGCTTAGCGTACTACGCTGTGATAAATGAATGCAGCGTACTTAATGAAGCAGCCTGAGAAAGTTACGGGACAAGCTGAGCGTTTTTTTACGAAAACAATATTTTTGGCCATTGGAGATGCCCCCTCCCCCACTCATCCCCCCCACCCCCTAACACATACGTCATTCGCTGCGTGTCGTCTCGCCAAATTTATTTGGCTTCTTTTGGCATTCGTCTGCTGGACCCTCTGAGCGAATCTCTTAAGCTTTTAAAGATATTATGTTCATTTGCTGATCTGCCCCAGGGGGCGGAAGGGCGGGGGGGGGGGGAGGGTAAGGGTTGTCGTTCAGTACACAATCTCGAGCGAGTTTTCAGGTTATTTGAAAAATCATCGAGTATCTTCGATATTGCGAAATAATTAAATATGAATAAGAGGTATTGCTCCGCGTCGATGATTATAATAATGTGTTTATAATGAAAGGAGGGACGCTTCTTTGGCATTGGAAAATTTCACTTCGTACTGATTTATGCTATGAACGAAGATTCTTATTTGGAAGGGACAATTTCCCCATCCCGTTATTCCCAATTTGCTAATCGTCATTTTCGGATTTTCTAATTAATAATAATTCAGTGGAACGAATATTTGCTCTTCGATTAAATAATAGATAATTTTCGAATGTATTTAAATTAGAAGGCGTCCTGGCTTTAAAATGAAATGACGTTCTCGATTATTCAATTAAAGAGAATTCAAGCTTTTTTACATGTACGTTTTAGCGTTGTTGCTAACTATATGAAATCTAAATTGATTTAAGCGGTAATATTTTTCTATTACGTGACACTTTTATTGCCTTATATTTCTTACTATTTTATAAATAATAATTACTTAAAAAATAAGTATTACTGCTCAAAATAGTTTCGGTGTTGATTTTCATCGATGTATTATTATCTTGGAATCAAAAAATTAATGCCAGTAAGATAAAGAGGTTCCAAATAAGAATTCTCAAGCGCTTTCGAGCTATATAATCACATTAATTAAAAAAAAAACTTAATAACAAGCAGTCGTTTTGTATTTTTTTTTTGTTTTTGTTTTGTTTTTTTAATACTATAATTAGTAGCTCTTTCGAAGTAGAATATTTGAGATTTTTTTTAAAAATGATTGCGTTAACGCGTACTCATGCAACTTTCGATACTAATATCCAGTGCAATTTAGTCCAAAATTAAAAGGATAGAGGGAACTTAATAATAAAATTAAGGAGCAGACATATTTGAGAAAATCGATTTTTGCCAGTGTTATTGTATTCGTAAACACGTAACGTGTTTCATGTTTGCGGGAGAAAAAGCCGATTTTTTTTTTACTCGATGTGCTTATCTGGGAAGATAATTTCAAGCGACACAAGTGACTTTTAAACTGTGATTTACGTCGTGCGTTGATGAAATAAAACTTTAATGTAACACGCAAGCGCGCGCATAAACACACCAAAGTCGTCGATTATTTTTACGAGCATGGCTTTTCCGTTGGAGGTTCGCATTTTCGTCTGTTTTAATTTCGCTACATACTTAACGATAGCATAAGTCGCGAAAGCTTAGACAGCGTCGTGAGATTGAGTGAGACACAACTATACGGGAATCATACTCAAGATAATGCGCCGGGGCTGCCATATTAGCTGACTATTGTTTGGCTTTAAAATCCAGCATTCGAATCGTTTGTCTTCCGACTTTGTCTCTTGTCTTTTAATCTCGTATTCTTGGGAATGTGGGAAGACGCTATAAAGAAATAAGATTTTGGCTCTATTATCAACAATTGGACTTTCCGGTTGAAGCCTATTTTTCTTCGACATTTTATTCTACGTAACTCATTTTTTGGGGTCTTTTTTTCCGTGTGGACTAGCGAGAGAAAAACTTTACGCTTTACAATAAATAGCAACCAAATGGAAACTTACACACACGCACACACACGCGCGCGCACAAACGAGCTTATGTATGTATTGCATTTCAGGCCAAATATCGATACTTAATTAAGAGTATTTTGTCACATCGTCGTCGTCGTCGTCGTCCCATTTTTTCATTTTCATTTAAGCCATAAAGCTATACGTAATACATACGGATTGCGATCCATGCTTGTGTCTTTCGCCCAGATTGTTTGCGAATCGGAATTCTAGCATCGCGACGTGTGTCCGAATTACCTAATCGGCGTTTTTAAAGAAAAGATACGCGACCTACTCATCCATTATCGAGTCCAGGCCGAGCCCCGCTCAATCGGACGACAAGCATCTATCAACTATGGCGAAGCTCAATTTATTTGCCGAGCTTAGCCTCCTCTGCTGTACAATGCAAGGTTGCGAGAGCCGAGCAAGTGGGCTCCTCGCGCCTCTCAACTTACGTTCCCTCCTACGCTCGGGGTCTCTCCGAGAGAACCTGGCGCGCGTACGTAACGTACTCGGAACAAGATACGACCGCCAGTAATATAATGTAATGTAAGCGCTACTTATCGCGCAACTGCCGCTGCGTCATTGCATTCCGCGGCATCGCCTCGATCCGATTTCTTTGAAGCGCTCGGCGCGCGCCCGAGACATCTGCGCTCGATTAATACGCGACAGATTTCAAATTTGAGAGAATTGCCCACTTCGTGCTTGGACTCGTGATTAATAAGTTTGAGCGCTCGAATCAAACTTGGCGTCGCACGAATGCGATATCGATATGCGAGTGGGGCTCTTAATTCGTACGACTTCGTATTATGAATACAATCGGCGCACTCGACTTGGATATTTATTCGTGTCCTGCGCGTTATATTAAATGTTTTATAAGGCAGAATAGACTGCAAAGTTAGCGGTTAAGTGCAATTTTGCCGATAGCAGTCTATTATGTTAAGATACTTTGTACTTTTGGTTTTTCCTTGTCGTTCGCGTTCAGAGGATGATTATATGTTTTTGTTGTACATCGTGTAAATAATCAGGCAGTCTTAAATGAAGAAAAAAAATAAAATAAAATAAAATAAAATAAGAGGAAAAAAAAAACCACAATATGTATATTAGCGTAGGGAAAATCGTTGAATCTGAACAAGAATATCGATGGTATATCCAATGGATTTGCTCATTTTGTATTGGGAACGGAATGCTGCGAGATATTTTGCTAATTGTTGTCGCTAGATTAATGAATTAGTGCTTTGTCTCGAAGGCCGGCGGGTGTTTATCTTTCTTGTTGTTTTGTCTATTCGGGGCTTCGATAATAAATTAATTGGAGAATAAAATGCCTCGTGGGTCTTTAAGAGATAATAATTCCTCAAAGTCGACTTGAAAATCAGCAATGCTGTTTTCCTGGCTTCGATAGATCTAAATAATTATCGATATCGTCCAGCTGGACTTTTGCTTTCTTATTGCAGTTCTTACCCGAGCCGATCATTTCGCTGTTATAATTAATATATGGGCCACACAAAGATTATGCATTCAAAAAAGGCGTGCAACTATTGCGCGTTTAATGTGTGTATGCTCGTTGCATGCGTGTGAAAAAGGATTCTTTTTTTTTTTCTTTTCTTATTTTCGCGAAATACTCGACCAAAATATTTTCATACCTTCTGAATAGTCTGCTCGATATGGGCACGTCAGAGCTGCATAATCGACGTTTAGTTCCGATTAAAATTTCAGCCATAAGTTACTTAACAAACTTTCACTATTGTTGTCCATTAAAATTATTACCTACGTAAAAAGCATTGTTTTTAACGAGCGATACAAGTGGATAAAGAAGAATCGAGGACTAAAGAAAAGACGAAAGAATCGATGCGTACTCGAGGCTTCCTACGAAACAGAGATGTGCGAGGCTAATTGCAACGCAAGTGCACCGATATCACTCGATTCTTTATTTTAGACAGATGGCAAAGTTTGTGCTTAGCTTATGTTCTCAATCGAATCCTAAATAATAGGTTGTAATTAAAGATACACTGCGATTTATACGAAATTCAAATTATACGCGCTCTCTGTGATATTATTAACAAGTTCGTGAAATCCAAGATGAGCCATTATTTACGAGGCCCTCGTTTTTATTAATTAAAATCATTGTAAAATATAAAATAACCTTGCTTATGATTGCCGCCTATTATTGTACAACGCTCGTGAATATCGTAAATGTCACTCCACCGTAAGAATGTGTACGAGAGTGTAAGAATGCCTGTCGATTGCTCGGTCCCGCATGAACGTACAGTTCTGAGAATATTATAGAATAATTTAGATTTTTTAAGGAAAGACTATGTACATATAGTACCCCGGAGAGCACCAGATGCAAGCAATTATGCATTTGAATGTCTTTGAATGACTGTAGTAGCTCAAATGAATCATATTTTTGTATTATACGACATACATACACATTAAGACTGCTGATGCCTTGTAAAGAACACAAATATATTTCTTATAAAAGAAAAAAATTATAAAAAAAATTATATAAAAGAAAAAAAAAAAAAAAAAAATTGGAAGACCATACAAAAAGGATTTGATTGTGCGAGTAAAAAATAAAAGTAATTATGATATTTAAACAGTATTAATTGAAGCAGAACAAATTACGGATTGTAAGAAGAAATTTAATAACTTGTTCAAAGGGTAATATAATGAAAAATTAATTTTGATAAACTGGTTCGAAGTACTTTGCAATAATAATACACAATGTTTTTTAAACGTACCTATAAATTAACGAAAAATAATCGATACAAATTACAAATTCATATTGCAAATGAATAAAAAGAAAAGGAAGAGAGAGAGAGAGAGAGGAGAGAGAAGCATATTATTATTACATTAGCATTATTTTCAAATATCTAGGATTAATATAATTATTGTCATTAGCTTGCGCAATGGCTTCTATAATGTTATAGGAGAGATGTACAGAGAATGCAGCACAGTAGCTTTCTTTTCTGTTTATGAAAAGCGCCAATGTTATCGTATACTTTAGTGCACAACTCGATAGCAAACAAACTGTAACATATTTTTCAAACGAACGTCAATTTTCAATTCAAGACTCAACCCCTTTTGAATTAGAGTTATTGAGTTAATTTTAATTTTAATTACTCAATGTGATGTTTTGTATATATATTATAATAAAAGAAAATTTGTAAAAACTTTTCTCATACATGCGTATCGAGTTTTTGCCGTAGTGTTGAAGCTTATTAGGCCTATGAAACATTCGAGTAACCGTAGTAGTGGATTATAATTGTTTTTAATAAAAATTTACCAAGGTGAAAAGCATTAGAATTAGCTGTACGTGTAGCGAATGAAATCAAAGTCGAGGCTTGATAAGTTCAAACACATGCACTACAATTCAATTCACGCAAACAATTTATAAATGGCCAAGTGCTTTTTACTTTCGTTTTGTTTGTTTGTTTGTTTGTGTTTAATGAGATACAGGTGACTCAAATCACCAAGACAACTGAATTTTTTCCTCCTTTTATTATTAAATAACATGTAATGTAATAGTAAGTTTATTCTGCCAGGTAATGAGGGAGTGAGAGATGCGCGAGTAATTCGTAAAAAGAAACGTTTCTCTGGCAGAATTAGTAGGAAAAGACAGCAGCAGTGCTCGAGTTCGCGAGTGTCTTCCTCCTTTACGCCTTGGCACTGGCAAGCATCTCCTCCTGATGTATGAGATGCGTGGTGTTATTAACAAGACTCATGAGCTTCGACAGGGATCCCGCCCACTCGTCGAGCATCGCCGCGGGCTCTTGTGTCCTTGTGAATCGCACGACCCCCGCGGGCCGATCGGTACGTGCACTTATTACGCCGGTCTCAACCAAGTTGCAGAGGCAGTGCTCGGTTTCCTCTACTGGCAGGTCCAGCAGCTCTGCCATGCGACTCAGTGTGATTCTTGTGTAATATTTCGCCATTATTCTAATGTTCTGTTACAAAGGAAACCACAATAATACTTATTTTGTTACCAAGTGTGTGTCGCCATATCATGCGCTACGAATCCTTGAAACTTACGTGTTCCACCACTCTATTTCGTAATTCGCCCCAACGTTTACGACCTTCTTCTGTGGCCGATGAGAAAACCTCTGTTGCAAGCAAATTTTTCTCGTATATTTCACACAAACCCGACCACTTGATTAGCTCCGGATTGACGAAGAGTCGTAATAGTTCCCTGTAAAAGTCACATCCTTACAACTTCCTTACTTTGGTGGTTGAATTTTATTTTATAAGCTTATCGTAGTTATTTTTTATTGCTATTTCAGTAATTGCAAGGGCACATTTAGGAGTAAATAACACATATACACACACACACGCGCGCGCGCGCACACACACACACACACACACACACACACACAGATCTAGATAAAAGTTAAATTTTGGCGGCTTACTTATAAATTGGTATCTCTTCGAGAAGCTTATCGGCTAACAGCCTATGAGTTAGATCTGCTTGTTCTGGCTCATGTGGAGCAAGAATAAGATATAGGACAGCTCTAGATAAAGCGGTATGCCTTTTGTCGGCATCAGCCTTCACGCTCGGGGTTTCCAGAACAGCTCGATTGTGTCGGCACAATTCCAAATACCAACCTTCGTGACGTGCCAATTCCATCATCAATCTGTTATAGAAAAGATTTTACATTTTAAAGGTATTCGCAAAAGGTAAACAGCATCGTTTTTACTCACTCGTAGTATTTTAATTTTAATGTTTGCGTCTCATCGTCATTTTCATCTTCAAAGAATTTTATATTTATCTTTTTTGCCATTACTTGTGTACGAATAAAATCTTGCTTCAGTAAGCAGAGGCGCATCTGTTCCAATATTAAGGAAGCCTTCTCTCTTCTGGACATACTACCATACGTCTCTACTTGTAATTCCAACATAACCGAGGCTGCGCTCGAAATTTCCCCATCTTCTTCCTTTAACTTAGCTAATCTATGAGTCAGTCTTGCTCTTTCAACTTCCACATATATCTAATTAAAAGAAATGTATTTACATTGACGCCTTGCGGGAAACCACTTTGATTTATACATACCTTTCCCTCCGTTACAGAGCGCAAAGTTTCTATAAGTTTGATCATGATTTCTCTGTCCGGGGTCTTGTCAATGTACGTACAGCACTCTTGTACCATTTTTGTTACCGCTTGTTTCAATTGAGATCTTCTTTTTGATAAAAGAACAATATGCTCATTCAAAGCAGACCAATTTTTAGCCTCGAAACACAATTCTACAATCGTTATGAGAACTCTGGATGTTGATACCATATCCGAAGCCTGTACAAATTAATGCATCGATAGTTTCATGCCTTACGCAAGTAAATTATAAATTTATATCACCACATGTATGACTTTAAATTGATATCTTAAAGGCAAAAATTACCCAAGCCTTTGTTTAAATTATTATTTTATACTTATCGTCTTTGCATATAACAGTCAATTGAAATTATTTGTAAAAAATAATATTACCAATTCCAAGTCATTTTAATATAAAAACAAAACATAAAACATACTGTTCTGGTAAGTTTTTCTAGAACTAAAAGCTGATCCAAGGCATCATGAAGCTTCCCTTCAAGAGCTAACTTTTTACATTCGGGTATCTTTGTATCGCAATTACTGCTATAATCCACTTCCATCTTTACAATTCTACCTCCATCTACCACTGCCGAGTCCATCGTCACTGAAATAAATCAAAATGTAAGAACTTGGTTTGGAAAAAGTTACTTTTAACATTTCTCAACAGTGCCCCTATAATATTGCTCATCGCAAATATTACAATACAAAGTACATTAGCGCCAGTACTTCAAAATTCCTATTTTTGTACACATCATTACTTTGCACTTTTTGAAACATTTTTAACAGAAATTTATTTCATATCGAGAAAGATAGCAAATTTGACAATAAAAAAGGCTAAAAATTAAGCATAATTAAGCATTGGAAGGTTAAGCAGTGTATTTTATTTTTTAAAATATCTTTTAAAACTAAAATTAAAAATCTTCTACGATAATTGAGGTTATTTTGAAATATCGGCAGTTTAAAAAGACACTCAGTAGACGTTAACATTTATAACTGAAAGTAAAAAAATGGATATTTACTCAATCGCTCGTTCTTACAACGAATTTTTAGCTTAAAAATGTTCGATTACACGCGATTTCAATAACACGGACTAATTGGCGTCCTGCTCAATTAAAACACAGACGCGGAATAGCAGATTTCTTTTCAATTTACATTACAATTACTCTTCGCACTTGCTTCGCCCGAGACACGTACGACGTTGTCCAATGGCAAGTTCATCCATCATTATTAGCCTTTATTCGCTAATACAAAGTGCTTATAATTCTTATCACGACGAAAGATATAAACTTTACATATTTAGATGCACTTTTAGATGCGTTATAATGCCAGCGAAAGACATTAATATCCCCGTCTAAATAATTAATTATGCTTTTAAAAGGCTCGTACGACTTCAGTAGTTGAACAATGTCTGCTTATCCAGTCGTCTGCCGCTTATTGTTGAGGTGCTCTTCAAAACATAACCTCCAAAATTTTGAGAAACGGTATTAGGATCGGTTATTTGGTTTTTGTGAAATGAAATGGGAAGTTGTCGAGAGTAACGTGCCTTCGTATTAAATGGGATTGAAGATTAGAGATGGCGGACAAGGAGGTAGATGAAGTAAATGCAGAAAAAAGTGTAACAGCGACAAGCGACGAAGTACCTCAGAACCTAGAAACTGTGCTTTTGGCTACGAACCCCTCGCACACTGAAGCTCCTCCACCTCCTGTTAAAGAAAAAAAAAGTAATATTGATTTGTGGAGTGTTAGAAATATCTAGGCCTTTGAATTAGCTAGTTTTCTAATATTTTTTGTAGTTGAGGTTTTGCTGAAAGCGACCGGCGATGCACCAATAATGATGAAAAAGAAATGGGTTGTAAGTCCGGACAATACTATTGGATGGATTTCAGAATTCATTAAGAAATGTATTAAGCTAGGAGCCGAAGAAAGATTAGTAAGTTTTCTATCCAATGTTCGAAACATATGATAATATTGAAAAAAAATCCGTTTCCCATCGTATAACACTTGCATTTGTAGCAGTAGATTTAAAGTACTTAGTGTTGGCTATTAAATAATGTTAAGTATTAATAATTATTTAAGTATTAAATTTTCAATTGAATACTTTGTTATAAAATATTTTTAAAAATGCCATATTTTTTTATGAAAGATACGTGACAGTATTGTTATTTGAAAATTCTTAAGTCTTGCAATATCTCGAAATTTTTTGCGTACTTATTGTTTCAGATTGGATTAATGTACAATTGAAAACAAGTTACTTTATGTAAGAAAAGTAACAGAATTTAATTTTATATACAAAATATGTCTGGCATTTGACATAAAATAAAATAAAAAAAAAAAAATAAAGAAAAAATAATTGAAAAACAAAAATAAGCAAATTAATTTTCATTTTGGAATTAAATGACAAGGAATTAAAAATGTTTATATGTTGCAGTTTTTATATATTAATCAAACTTTTGCACCAGCTCCGGACCAAACTGTGAAAAACCTTTACGATTGTTATGGAACAGATGGCAAACTCATAATTCACTATTGCAAAAGTCAGGCTTGGGGTTGAAAATTGTAATGCGAATAAGAAAAGGAAAATTTCTTTGCAATGTTTGCATTTTTTCTGACCTAAGGCAAATTTCCTTAAATAGAAAGGTTTTTGCGATAGTTTCTTATTTTATTTTCTTCCTTAATTTTAATACTTCTAACAATGAGAGTTTTTAATTAATTTATTCATTTATAAAACTTTGTATAAAATTAAGGCTTAAATGTATAAATACTTATAAGATATAAAAAACTGTTTTTAATGCTTAAAAAAAAATAATTAATTTTAAAAGTATTATGTGCTTTTATGAAATACCATTCAATTATTGTATAAATTATATATTAAAGTAATTTAATTCTTAATTTATTGTTGATTTATATCTTATTATTATCGATCTAATTATGTTTATAATAAATAAGTTGCATTGTATTTTATTAGATAGATTTTCGCTGTTCGTAAATAGTATTGTTTAGAAATAAACTGTACTAGTGACATCAAAACAGAATATTTTCAAAAGATTTCTTATGCTTTCAACTTAATTCACTTTTTTTTCGATTTTTGCGACGAACCAGATTTCAGAGATTTTGCATTTTTAATTACATCTGCAATTGTTGGGGCTAGGCTGTGTTGGATCGCATTTGCACGGCTTACTTTCTGTATTGCCTAAAAAGGTGATAAAGTTAAATATGAGAATTGGAGCAAGATTCCGTTTACTGGGATACTTATCGAGAGATGATGAAGCTAGAGAATCACCTTCGTAAATGGCTTTAACACTTTCGTTGGTGTTGGTTCGTGCAGTAAAATCAGCAATATTTTCAATTTCCAGCTCTAATGGAAGATGCTTGTTGAATTGTTCTTCGCGTATGCTGCACGTTGACCTTGAACCAATTGTTGACGTGTCATGATTAATCTCATTATCGTCAAATTTCATTTCAAATGGAAATTTCCATATCATGATAGCACCATCGGCACTGACTGTTACAATGTTTTTCCCATCGGGACTGATCTTACATGCCGTTATTATTGCAGCGTGGCCCATCCCTACATGACTAGTTTCCCCAGTGTCGTAAGACCACAATTTCACAATGCTGTCGTTGCCACCAGTTACAAAATATTTCCCATCCGGGGATATGTCAATACAATTAAGAGCTCCAGCTCCAGATCCTTCGAGCTCTCGTATCATCAGACCATCCAATGTCTCCCAATACGTTATTTTTCTATCTGTGCCACATGTTAAAATTTGAATATTATTAGGACTGAAACGGGCAGCCATATACATTGTATTTCCCATTAATACTTGTTTTCTGGAGCAACGCCTATAGGTTTTTGTAAATAAAAGCAATTAATTTTTTGTCTTGGTGTAGTGTCTTATGCTTTGCACGATGCCACTTACTGGATATCCCAGATAATACATGTCCCGTCGGTACTAGAGCTGATTACATGTGTACTATCGGAATTAGTGTGTAAGGATGTTACAGATCCCCGATGCTCTTTTAAAACGCAAACTAATCTCTGTATTTCGGACTCTAACTCCCATATTCTTATCTAAAATACAATATTCTAAATGCTATTCATTCATACATTCCAATTTAAGCGAAAACAATATCTATATTAATTTATTGTACTTTCGTATGTGTATGTAACTTCATTTTATTTCCGTAGGAATAATTAATAAAGCCTCATAAATCGATTTTATATTACGTTCCTTTCTTTTCAAATAAATCAGAATTTTCTGTTTAAAGGAAATAATAAGATTTGTTTAACTTTCACTTTTAAGATTAATCAATAAAGGCCATTTAGTGAAGATATTAATTGTGACATTATTTAATAAAATTCATTTGAAATTATTAATGAATCAAATAATTAGGAAGTTCGGTGGGTAGATATTTGCTGTTTAAATGTGATTTCCTCGCAAATAACCATTGATAAGAAATACATTTAAGGAGATATAATAAAATCTAAAAGATCAGAACAATGCAAACCATTCTATATGCACATGCTCATTATGGGTATTAAAAAACAATTTGACTACCAAATACATCAAGGATTCTAATATTTCACATTTATATGTTTTAATAAACATTTACTGATATGAATAATTAGTTGTATTGACTTTTACATAAAAATATAATGAGTATTTAAATCTCAAGATTTCATTAAAAAAAAATATATATAAAGCAACGTATAAAACATTAGAATGCTCAGCGCATAATTCTTAAAAGATTGTGATAATAATAAAAAATTATATTACACATCAGCTTGTTAAGAATGTTAATTAACAAAATTTATTCCATTCGCTTTGCGCAACAATAATAGAACAGCAAACGTGAACGTAAATCATTTTCAATATACATTTCTCTTATATATTTCTCTTTAGTTCTGAATTATTGTTCGACATCCGAGGGACGTGCAACCTAATAAATATCACGCTGAGAATATAATAAAAGCCATTAGATCAAAATACCTGCCCATCGCAGCCCCCGCTGATTATTTTTCTCCCATCGTTGGTCAACGTGACTGCAGAAACCGCTTTTACGTGTGCATTTATAATTGCGAAGATTAAGCGGCCGGTTTGCGGCGTAAAAGCACGAATTATTCCATCATTCCAAGCTATAATGCAAAAGGATTCCATTCTCGGGGTTCAATGCATACTTAATGATGCTTAATAAATAATGAGCGACTCGCAAAATTAATGAAACACAATGCTCTTAATAATTGAACAGTCGTATAAACTTTATGCGGCTACAAAGATTTATTGTACCGACGCATTTGCTTAAACCATCACCTGATACCAGCATCGCTCCATCGTGAGAGAAATAAATGCTTGTGCACACAAAATTCGGCACTGTGATTCTTAAGAGCTCTCTTTGCGTTTCTAATCTCCACAATCTGATATCATTTTTGCTGCCAGTAGCAAATATTTCCGAATAATTACTGAAACGTGCAAATTAATTTTATGTTACTTGAGAGCGCCGAGCATTGGCGATTAGCATTAAAAATTGATCGCTCTCGAGCAGGCTTAATTAGATAAATTGTCGTAAATAATTTTAATCGTTAAGGCAAACCCGATCATTTGGACTCTAATTTAGTATCTAATGCAGCTTTCCTCGAGCTTTCTGAAACATTCGCATCTCAAAAACTCCAACTCAACTGAACGCTATTTTTAACAAACTCAATGGTCGTCCAATGTGTGCTTACACCAACGCGAGCCACTAGTACCAACAAACATTTTTTTAAGTAGTAAACCGCAATAGTGCTCTCAATAGTGTCAAATAGTGTCAAATAGTTGACGGAATGTTTGCTTCGACTCTTAATGTACCGCGAGAATGCTCGTCACCGTAAAGAATGTGCCTCCCACCACTTTCAAACAGCTGACAACTCGAGCAAAAAGTCAATTGAGAAAGTAGTGAAAATTTCTTCAATTAGTGGGCTGAACTTACTGTGGGAAGGCGATGTCATAGATCGTGGCCGTGTGACAGGTGACGAGGAGGCGCATATCGAAATTGGATAGTTTGATCTGGTAAATCTCGCTAAAAGTTGTCCCCACAATTATATATTCGTCCTTCCACAAAACTAAGGAGCTCACGCCACTACGGACATTCTCCCCAAGCAGCTGCAATGCATCGATATTATGTATTTATTATTATCTTTCTTACAATCCTCTCATTTCTTCGCTTCCTCTTCAAATTAGGCGGAAGCGCTGCACGCCGAACCTTTATTTTTTTTTTTTTTTTAATACGAGTTCGGGAACGTAACGTAAGAACTCGCGTCAAGCTCGTAACAATTAAGAGACAAAGTTCGAGAATACGAGATTTCTTTATATTCCAAGTGGCATTTGGCTTTGTTTACGTTTTTCGTTTTACGAAGTATTGGAACAATGTTACTTATTGATGTCTATCATGTTACATAATGCCAAACAAATATCGGAAACGATTGCATTTTAGAATATTCTGTTACGTCAATGATCTCACCCTCTCTCTCTCTCTCACTATTTTACTCGTATTGGCTATTATTGGCTATTAACTTTGCTTATTATGGCTTTGTTTTATAAATATTATAGTTACGAAAGATTAATAATTTAAGTGCTTATCAAGACGCGTTGCTAATGATCATAAAACATTCGATAACTGACTAGCGAAAAACATATTATTGTTTGCCACGACGTATTCAAATCATTTATTATTTAAAAGATTGTTTTTTTTTGGCACGACTACGGAGGATGAAAATGCTTTAAAGGCATAATTTTAGCTCTCTTTGCTACATTAATAGCGATTGGAACAAATAGATAATACGAAACTTAAATAGAATTATTTGAAATGCGTTGGTTCGCCTATTACTATTAAAATGCCTATTACTTAAATATTGTACAAATGAGCGAATGAGCGAATGAATAAAAAATATTCCAAGCTTAGAACAGATTAACTTTTACCTCATTGGCTAAATATTCATAGATAATATTAAATATTTATCGTCTCGCGCGGAAAGTCGATATTTAACGTTGAATATAAAATGCCATCTTATAGGGATAGCTGTTGGATATAAAAAGGATTTTTATTTTTGTCTTTTCATCGTTGCTTTTCATCGGACATCGGGCATGAAAAAGTTAATCGCACGCCCACAAAAGGAGTGTAATATTATCTTTAAGATAGAGTAAAGCGCGATGACACGAGTATTGCCTTCATTTATCCGACGACTCTTTTAACTCGCAATAGATTTCGCACAGTTGTCGATGAAGAAGAGGCCAATAAGTTATTAAAGTAAGCGCAGTCAGCTATTATTACCGTTTTTATTTGTGGTGTGCTTGGCGTCTTAATTTTCTTATTGCTCGTCACGTTGAGGTCGACAATCGTCACCAGCTCCAAAGTTCCGTCCCCCGTGCCAACTATCATTCGATCCATATTATAAAGTAGCAAATTTGTCACCCCACCAGAATACAAATCTCCAATTCCGAGTTTGCGATTCTTTGCATTTTTTGATATCTTCGAGTAGCAGCCGATCATCAGGGGCGTCTGTACGGGCTCCTTGTGCTCCAAATTGTGGTAATAGTTCAATCTTCGTTATATACAATAAAGCATTTGATCTATCTAACAATGTCTTTGAATCATTTAAATTAAATAGCTAAATTTCACATTTATGAATTGTATTTATTTCAAATTAATAATTCTCGTTGTGCTTTTGTGCGTTGCCGCTGAAAGTGTCAGATTCTCCAAGCAGCAAGTTTTTCTATTGTGGATGCTGTGTATTTATGGTTGGCGGATGCTTTGAAACGAGAGTCGAATACTTTGCGAAACACGCCACGGGCCATGTAATGCAATTGCATTGAATTTATTACTAAACCGATTAACAAGTAATAAGAATTAATATTGAAAAATATTCGGTCGGAACAGCTACACAAGCGATTTGATAATGAAACTTATCTTAAACATACGTTTGTTTTAACTGGCATTTTATTTAGCAAGAAATTAGAGAATCTATTGTGGCGGTAATTTATCTGCTTGTTACGATGTAAAATTGTTGTGATTGAAAGGTCTCGAGTCTCGCTTATAAAAAACATCTAGTTCGTTGGAATTTACATTATTTACATTAACGATGTTTAACTCGTAAGTATGCGAGGGTCAATTGTTTCATTTATTTTTTAGATTTAATTTAGAATTCGAATGTGTCTAGTATTAAATAGAAAGAAGTCTGATAAATTATGGTTAACAGCAAGAAGAAGAAGAAGAAGAAAAACAAAGAATAAAAAAAGGAAAACAATGAAAAGCTGGAGTTTAGTAAATTGTTCGGACAATTGTCAAAGAGTGAAACGATGGCGATATCTTCATAATGATCCGGGCGAATCTTTAGAATCTTTAGGCACACGTCGTTATAAATTGCATTTCAAGCGTGAAATTCTTACCTTGTTTTAATAATATCACCAGAGGAAGTTCCGCAATAGGCCAATTCGTCCCTGCCGTCAATAACGATGCAGTTGATGCTTCTTCTAAGTTTTCCGACTTTCACGTCGACCCCACACACCTTCCTCGTTTCCGGATTGATCCGCCAGACTTTGAATGTTCGATCGCCACTTGTTACGAAACACTGGTCTCGCAAATTTGTTTGCCGAATCGTATACGCATTGCCCGCAATTTCCGTGCTAGCACAAGCTCCTGCATTTTTTCGTTAATCAAACGATTAATCAGCGATTCTTTACGATCACCAATGCTTACATTCGTATTTTACATCATTCAAATGCTGAGGGCATCGTGTTATGCAATGTTTTAAATGATTTAGTAACTGTTAAGCGATATCGGTAATGTGACATTCTTGTACACCTCGACAGCGAGTAAAGATTATCGGTAACTTTAACCACCAATTGAAACGTGCTTTTAATTTTCATAATCGTACTTTTTTTTTTCTTTGCTTTTTTTTCTTTCGAGTCTTATACATTTACATAATACCATTTATTTATTTGATACTTGAAAGCAAGTTTTATTATGTCGACTAGAAATATGCTAATTACAAACCCTTGCGCAAAAATTTCACTTGCGTATGAAACATTAAACAACGTCTTCTCTCTTTATTAAATGCGTCATTTGAGATAAAAAAAAAAAAAAAAAACAATTCATTATGGCAGACTATTGTTTGTGCCAATAAGATAGCAAACAAATTACCGCATAAGGCATCGTTCTTGTTGACATCCCATATTACAACGTTTCCGTCGTCTCTTCCTCCAAGGCTTATTAAGAAATTACTCTCGCAAGAAAAGCACACATCCTCGACTCGCACTTTATGTATCATATGGCTCGCCTTCAGTCTCTTTTGATAATAATCCCATATTATGACGGTCGCCTGAATTATTGAAAAATGTACCTCAGTGAATATGATATGATATTAATTGGGAGTAAAGAGCGTAGGAGCTCTTAATGTTATAATATAATGATGCGAGGGATTATAATGATTATAATGGTGGGACCTACTTTGAAGCCCATGTGATTGATTTGTCCAGAAGCAATGTACTTGCCGCACGGTGAAATACAAATTGTCGATATCAAATTGGTATGGCCGGATAAAAAGTATTGCGCGCCCGTTTCGATGTGCTTAATCGTGACTTTGTTGCCCATTGGATAAACAAAGTGTTTCTCGTCTGGATGCAGTTGCAAACTATTCTTAGTTAAGCCTGTACACAGTAACATTAAACGATGCCATTAATCCGCTTAGCCTGTCATATTCATCGTGGGCGGCGAGGCGATTTTCCTTAAGACTAAAATAATTTATGCGACTAGTGCAACATTGAGCTTACGTACCATCGAACGCCACTATTCCACTCAATTCGAGGTCCTGAATGTCCATGATAGATCGATAAGAATGTAATAAAATTTATATCTTATTGTACGGTGTTACGAGTGTAAAATGTTAAAAGCCAAGTTTTGTGCAGACGCGAAAGTACATGTGGTGTTAAACGTTCGAAACAATGCTCTCCGTAAATACGTTACCATAGCAATGCTGACGTGTTCAAATGTGCAGCCGCTTTAAAATAATTATTTATAAAAGCAAGTTTCCTTTAACTCGGGGCCAGCATTTTAAGGGACGACGTCATTAATAATTATATCATGGCTTTGGTCGGCATTCGCGTTCTTACGATTGCTTCGAGATACGGGGAGGCGACACGACGACGATTCAAGTCGTCGAACCCAACAATTTACTTAATAGCTGAAATTTCTTTCATTAATCGCGATTGAGTTGTTCGCAGTCGGGTATTGTTGTCTTAATTAAGCCGTAAGCTCGCTCCATATTATTATTATTATGCGGTCTGCGTAAGGCGGCACCACGGCAGTGCTCGCTTGACTCGCGTAGTCGACAATTTTACGCGAATAGGATAGCAGTTTCGTTCAAAATTTCGTGGATGTAAATAGGAATCGGGCAGCCAGTGTTTTATCGAATTTTTTGCGCGCTTCCTAATTTTCGCACGAAAATGAACCAAGAGCCGCTAAACACGTCGTTGATACTCGAGTAAGTATTCTAATAAATGCCTTTTCACGACGAAAGGATGAGGGAGATGTGGGACTCGGAGGGGCGAGTGATATTTTTTAGCAGTTAACATAACCTCTTTGACGTATTTGAACAGCAATTTAAATCCGATTTTTTGGAAGAAAGGGAGATTGGAGACTTTTAATAATTGGCCTTACAAATCGGAAGATCATCAGTGCACTCCAGAGAACATGGCGTCGGCGGGATTTTTTTTCGTCGGTGGAAAGGACGAGCCCGACTTGGTAGAATGTTTCATATGCAGTAAGCAGCTAAATGGCTGGGAGCCAGATGACGATCCATGGTGAGGGATGAATGCCAGTAGTTTTACAAAATAAATTCTGGGAAGCTCGCGTGCCTTCTCTTGCCTTTTTTTTCTTTATAATATGCCGAATGGATTGCAACGAGACATTCGCTAAAATTTAGGTATTGCTGTTTCATTTGATGCATTTTCAGTGCGCTTAACGTTTTAAGTAGAGCGAGCATATTGTCTACGATATTTGCAGCTTTGGCTGGTTTTTTGGTTAATTAACGCAGAGAGATTAATTAGTATCGAGAGCTGCGATATCAATTGAAAATTATGTAACACCGCTAACTGTTCCGTTGGAAATTTTTATTATTTATTCGAGCCAAGTGTCACTTTGAGCAGTGATGTCTAGCAACACGTTTATTTATTCTTTACCTATAAGCACTGTTAATGTAGCATAATGTTGTATGGTGCAGGCAAGAGCATAAGAAGCATCAACCAAATTGCCTGTTTATAAAACTGAACAAATTGGACGAAGGATCTCTAACGATAAAGGAGTTATTTCAATTAATACAACATCACCATTCCCATAATAAAGTGAGTCCAATAAATAGGAAGTTCATTTCTCAACGACTCTCAATGCTTTTATGCTCATTCAATGCTCTCGCATTTTCAGAAACTTGAATTTGAGAAGCTGATAGCAACATTAAAAGAAGAATGGAAGGAGTCGGCCAGCGAAATTCCCCACATTTACAAAGATATGCAAAGCAGGCAAAAGAGCATTGACTAGCCATAAGTAATTATAATTTAGTGTACGTAAGATAGTTGTGTCATTGAATAATTTTAAACGGCCTAATAAAATTGATATTTATACTTTTATACAATACACCAAATGCACGAGCATGTTACTAAAGATCATTCATTCTATCCACGTCCAAATTGTGAAACCAAGAGCGATTATGCTCACCGACGACGAATCCTCTCCCAGTTGTTCCCCTTCGCATCCCATTGCGCCAGTCGAGTGCGGATCACCAGCCCTATCGCGACGACGACGCGCCTTTAATCTCGGATATACACGGGGAGCGGCTCTTGATTGTCGAGAGGGGACAGAAGAAAGGCCGAGAGAGAGAGAGAGAGAGAGAGAGAGAGACCGAGACCGACTGGGCGACGAGGAATGGAGAGGAGAGGAGCGCGAGCGCGCACGGCTCTTCAGTGGGGTGCTAGCAGCGTCGTTTTCATCCTAGATCGAGAAAAGACCAAAGGAAAGGAAAGGAAAAAGCAGAAAAAAGCCGATTGATAACGGGTGAGTGAGGAGAGGCCGGTGGCGACGGCGTAAGGCGGCCCCTACACGCGCATCGGCATCGCGTAAGCGCGCACTCGTCCACAAGCACGTCCCCCGTATTCTCGCCGACACTTGGAGAATACAAGATGCACGAGGGTGGAGCGCATCTCTGGTCCACGGGAGAGCGGATACCGCTGCTGAGGAGCTGGAAGCCGAGGGAGCCGGGGGTCCCGACGGAGCTGCCGTGGCCGCGAGCCGGACGCCGAGGTAAAGATCGATATCTGCGATGACGGACCGGGAGAGTCCGTCCGATCGTCGGAATGTTACTCGAGGGCCGGTAATATTCCACCTCGTGACGTTATTCTATTCGGGAGCCCCTCGGCCCTCGGCCCTCGTCCCCCCGTCGCCCCGGTCGCGCTCCAACATTATCTTTTGGCTAATCGCAATGGTTGAGTTTCGGAGGCGATGCGCGACTCGGCGATAGTCGATTGTGTTTACAATGTATTTCAAAATACATAATGGAAGTGCGGGATCGCTGAGTAATGACACTTTTCGAGTGATCAGGCAGTCTATTGTTTATTGGCTCCCGCCTACCTCTTTAGGCCTGCGCTGCCTTATCAATACGCATTATTTACTCGATGTTTTTGGTAAAACTAGTTCAATGTCGATTTCGTTAGCGCGAACTGCCGTATTGCATGGACTATATTTCGGGAGCAGAAGAAGAATCACGATCACTCTTAACATTATTTGCAATTTATAAATTGGTATAATGTTGGAAATTGTTTCCACTCTCTGTTGACATTGTTAGACGTTCTAAAGGTATGAGACATCCTATTCAGTACTCTTGTAAATTAAGTATTCATTTGATTAAATTAAATTACATTCATTGGCACGTGTCTTACGTTCAATTTTTGCATTAAGGATACACAAAAGTATGGACTGGTGTGGAATTATTATTATTCATGATCTGTAAGGCATTAGCGGCAGAGATACGATATTTCGAGTCTTTAACTTAATTTCGCTCGCTCCTGGATTAATTTACGAAAGCAATTACATCGATAGTTATTCAAGCCAAGATAGTAATAAAATAATTGTTACGTAACATCGCGATCGTTTAAAATGGGACCATTTCAGACTCAGGGAATCCGTTTAATATTTATATCAAAGCAGCTCCCATTATTAGAAATCCCTCGCATCTTTATATTATTACATTAAGAGCTTCTACGTTCTTTACTCCCAATTAATATCATATCATATTGAGGTACATTTTTCAATAATTCAGGCGACCGTTATAATATAAGTTTTTAAGTTTTGAGCTTTTATAATAAGTTTGTGATGTTCAACGGATAAATAAGTTAAATAATAAGATTAATAAGAATTCTCGAAAACACAACGACCCAAATGCACGATAAAATTTTTTGGGTAATAATCGAACGATTAATAATTAAATTTTCAGCGGTAAGCACGGTGTGGTGTTAAAAAAAATTCGTATCAATTAAATAAACGCTTAATGTTCATCCATAAAATTGTTACAAATTTAAAGAGCAAATACCTATCATTGTGTTAATTATTAATTAAAACTCATACAACGTCACGTTCGTATGCACATGCAAATGTTTACAAATAATGCTACAATTGTTTAATTAACATTGTGATTGGTAATTGCTAGGTATAATTAATTTTGCGATTTTTTCCTCAAATATTAAGTATACAATATCGTATTATCAAGTTTTATCAGACCTTCAAGCTAAAATAGGTTAAAAAATCATGCTGAGTTAGATTAATCGGATGCATGCTTAAATGTTGTAAGTAAGCGAAGATTTATCATCATAAACTAATATTTGTCGAATAGTAAACGATATGCAAAACTCGTCGATACAAAACTTACATCAGCATAAAATATAAATAACATAATTTACATCGTTATTCTTAATAAGTGCAATTATTTTTGACAAACATTAAAAGGGCTTTAGTTAAAACTTGAGAATTGAGGAAAAAAATTATATATATATATATATATATATATACGTATGTATATGCATTGGTTATAAATATTATACATTTTATTCCATTTATGCCAATCATGTAGATTGTAAAGGAAGATATAATTTTTGTAGTAGCTAGTGTTAATAAATAACAATAATGCCGAAACTTCTCATAAATCTAAAAAGCAAATATCCGTTACTATATTAATAGATAATTAAAAGTTATACAATTTTTTAAAAGCATGCATCTATGAATGTATATAATTATTGTTGCGGTTGAAAAAGAAAAAAAAAATTTGAAATGTGACGATGTGAGGATGACGTAATAATTATGGTTTATTAGAACGTTTTGCAAATCGCTGATTTACAAATCATTGAGAATTTCATTATATGAAATTATGTTTTATCTGTTCTTTGAATGAAAATATGTAAGAAGCTTTAATCAACTTAACGAAACGTGTTGTCTATGAAATTTGAAAAATATGATAACGTATCTTTAGAATGTGATTATATTGTAATGTACAATCAATCTGTAGAATTCTGATTTTAGTGTTGTAATTGCCAATTGAATGAAAATGAAGGAATAACGTTAATATAATTTAAGGTTAAGTCAAGCAATTATTTTCATTAATTTAATTCGTTCATTTTTGTAATTTTGAAACGCTTGAATAATAGATTAATTCAAAACATGTATTAATTGTACTGGCACTCCAAGATCTCTTTTAGATAAATGATAATGAACATTTCGATTAGAATCTGTTAGAATAAACATGTTCTACGTGAATGAGTCGATAAAATAAATAATAATACAGATGCCAGCAACGAGAATAGAAAATTTTAAATTAATACAAAATTATATCTCGAACGATGCTTTTCGACTTATTATATAAGGTTTCGAGGAGTGTGTGTATAAAGAAGTTTGTGTATAAAAATTGGATATATGTGATGGATTGCGGGATGGTTTTATTAGATTGAAATACTTTTTAAAATCTTGACTTCATAGTTATTAATTTTATTGTATGAATAACGAACACGAAGCTTTAATTGATAAAGTATTTCAATTTATGTCAATAGAAATATCGATTGATTACAGTATAGCGAGTGAATTACATTTCCAGTTCGAATCACAACAATTTCCTATAAACTTTTTAAAGTCAAATTTTATAAGCACATACAAAAGATATATTTAATAAATATTTCAATATAATATATAAGTGTTATAAATTTTCAAGTATGAAATCAACGATTTTGTTTCATTTTGTATTTGAACACTTCAATTGTTCGAAACTGAAAATTCCTTTCAATTTTGTTAAAAATTTTTTTTAATTACTTTGTTTAAATTGTTAATCGTAGATATGTATTTTGAAAAATGTATACACACGCGCACGCAAATTCACATAAGTGGGTTTGATTACTTATGCATCGTAAATAAATTTGCTATTGCAGGAGTTTAAAAATTTTATACGCAGAGATAACATTAAATATATGAAAAAAAAAATAAAATTCTTTAAGAAGAAGTTCAGTAGCATAGATATGATTTATACGCCCCGTTGACTAATGATGTAATATATTGTTTATTAAATTATTAACGTATTGCATATGAATCATCTTATGTAATTGAGATTTTAACTAGAAATTGATTTTAAAACTTTTCCTTAATATCGTATACTGTCATAAGCTATAAAACAAATATTCTTAGTATTTATTCAGAATTTTGTACGTCCGTTTTTTCTTCAGCTTTCGAATAAAATTATATAAATAGCTGTAAGTTAAAATCATTATATTAAATAAAATTAATTAATTGATACGATATGTGCAATAGTGTTTATTCGCATGCAGTTTAATTTATATCCTTTGCAATTGACGGTCTTTTAATGTTCAATATCAAAGAACAAATACGCATATTATCGAGTTTAATATTAGTCTTTTGTGATAATTGTATTTTTATTGTAACGATTAAAGATGCAAATAAATAATTTGTTTACATTATAAACCTGAAATTTATTACTCAGCTTATCCATAGAATTATCTGAAAATTTATTATAAAGGCTCTCGTTTAACTTGAATTTTTCAATTCAGCAATTCTTAGATATTTATAAGATAATAAAGAAAAAGAAAAATTATCAGTAATATATCTATCGAATTCCTTCAACATTGGACAGAATTTTGAAATACCCTTAACAACAATATACAATCGATAATAAAATCGGTAATATAATAATATTTTTCCGAACTATTATTTAAATCAAGTAAAAGTGAAAAAAATCAATAGAATTAGTTTGTTCAATAGTTTCTTATAAATATATATATATATATATATATATATATATATATATATATATCGTAAGAAATTAAGTATTGTATAATAGCGTGATAAAGTAATAATGAATAACTTTTAAATAAATCAAATCAATTAATTCGAGTATTCCTGGAAAACTTTTATTTTAAGATATTTATTTAATTAAAATTTTTTATTTACATGATTCACGCGAGTACAAGTAAATATTTTATCTTTATATTTCTATTTATTGAGATGCCTATTAGTGTACATGTCATTAGAAATTAACTGTGGAAATTGCGAATAAGCTTTTAGATAAATTTAATTAAATATATCTCATATTAAGTTTAAAAACTATGAACTAAGAGTAAATTTATTATGATGAATATGTTATTTATTATTAAACTGCTTTCACTTAATAAAAGATTATGCTTACCATGTGAGTATATATAAAGCTGAGAGAGCAAATAAATCTGTTTATAAATTAAATGTTAAATAGAATTATCATTGACTTAGTACTTTGTAAACAAAACAATATCTATTAATAATATAAATTGTAATTAAAAATAATCTAAATCCTTTTCGTACTAATTGCAATTACTCGGTAATTTTAAATGAATTTTTAATAATATAATTTTTTTTAAATTTAAATGTCGTAAAACGGCAAGTTATGCATTAGCGACTAAAGTTAGTTATTCAAGTTTTATGCAACACATAAATTTTTAATTTCTTATCTCTTGAATATCTGATTCTTGAAACTTTGACTAATTAGCTAATATCGCTTTGACAATAAATATATAAATAAAAAAAAAAAAAAAAAAAAAGAAAAAAGAATTTTAAAAAATGAAAAAAATTAATTAGGTCAAAAGATGCAATTTACCGTATGTATGTCAGTAAGCAAATTATAAATTGTGGAAATATGGGATAATGATAAGCTTTTGACTCATAGATTAAATGTTCTTTCTCAAAAATTTACAGTTCTTTATGCATTAAATACAATTGAAATTTATAATTATAAAACTGACGGAGCGTAATTCTTAATTTTTGAAAATGTCATAATTAATAGTCTTTATATGTACTT
>JAPYYT010001667.1:15392-39918 GCA_030522565.1 Ceratosolen corneri | reverse complement strand
ACACGTGACATAATTTAATTTATCTTTATAAATATAAATTTCACTTTATTTATAAATATTTATATATTGGCATGTATTATAAAATTTATGATTATTTATGAATATTCAAATTATAATGTCATATTTATGTAAATTATTGAATAATACTATATTTCACCTTCTTTTATTAAGTAAAAATTGTAGTGCGAACAAATTTGAATTATAAAAGTTTTATCATTCAAAAATATTCATAATGCCATAGGAATCTGGAAAAACGAAGAAATTAACGAACGATAAACATATTATTTTACGATAAGAAAAGTTTTTATAGAAATAGTAATTGCGCAATATTTAAACGAAAACGGCATACAAAATTTGTTTTGGATTAAAGCAGAAACTCTGCCCGTAAAAAAATTCTCAATATTTTCTGTTCTATAAATTTATATATTTCACTATCAATTTCATCGTTTTCTTTGTTGAAATTAAGATTATTCGGTAATTAGCTAAAGATCAAATCTTTTTTTTTTTTTATTCTATCTTATTTTATATGTTATTCAAAAAACTGCGAAACATTATTTATTAGGAATATAGAATTGAACTCACATGAAAAATTATCTCGTTTAATATTATTAAATTATAGAATAAAATTTGTTACGAATGTTATAAATATTATATAGAATTTAATCGATTCATTTTATAATAAATATGAATCAAGATGGAAATACGCATACATAAATATATATATATATATATATGAATATAGGGAAATGCCAATTTATTTTTTGCAATATTGTTTAAGTGGATGATCAAAGTAACGATTGAAAACTAATCAGACCTATATCTTGAGATCAATAACTCAAAGGATTTAGTAAATCTTATTACAAGCCTCTGAAATTGTATTTCACGAAATGATAAATTGGAAAATAAAATCATGATTAATTGCTATGCTAAGAAAATTAATAACAAAACTTTGCACATAGTATATAAAGTGGAAATTAAGTTTTTTAATATATATATACATGTATATGTGTTATTAATATTTTGTGAAATAGAGTGTACATGTAATATTTACTTATTTCACAATAATTTAGAGTTTGTGATAGTATTTGTCTAGTTACACTGCCAGTCAGTATTATCGAAGAGAAGGTTATTAAAGTTGAAGCTTATAAAAGTTAAGTGTAGAGTAAATGATTTAGCGAACTTAATTTTTTTTTACGGCATTATCTTCTGCGATCGAGAAGTTGTAAGTATCCTTTTATGCTTGTAAGGATATTTAAATATTTTTAGCCTATTAGTGTTTTTCGTAAGATAATTTGAAATTTTTAATTTTTAATTTGAATAACTATTCATATTTAAATAATTAGAAAATGTGGCTGTTTTCGAATTATTTCTAGATTTTGAAACATCTATAGCTCACCGAAGAGATTAAATGTTAAAGACGATTTTACATATAAAACAGAATACGCTCACATAAAAGAGATATTTATTACTGCGATTATTTATTTTCATTAGGATTGCTAAAATTCACGAGAAATTCTGTTTATGCTTATAGGAACGTTCAAGAGCGAGATTTGACGTTATAATTTGTGCATAATTAACGAACTTAAAAATATATAATTACATACAATTAATATAATTAATAATATGAATTCGCGACTTGTTAATAAACGTTTACATTTCAATTGCATTATTGTATATATTATAATTAATGTTAATTGATAATTGTAGTCCTAATACTAATACTATTTTGTCTATTACTATGTTTAATCGGAATTCCACTAATGGTAACTATTTAATCCAATATGCGGTGCGTTTTATGTTTATATGTATATATGTTTATATGTATATGTATATATATAGGATATTCTGAAAAATTGAATATATAATTTAGTATATATAATTGGTAATGCTGAGATGTAAGAATTTCAATTATTTCAACTAATTTAGTGAATACGTGTAAGTAAATAGATGATTTTAAGAGCTGAGATATTATTTTTTCGTGTATATTATATTTTAATGAAATTATGTAAGAAAATTTTTTTTACCGTGCGCATAAACTTTTCCAATCATAAATACTTTCGCAGTTAATTAGTCAGTGGAATTGAATAATGGAAAGTGAGTGGAGCGCAACACTAAAAGATTTCATTATTGAATTATATGTATATATGAAAAATCTAAAGTTTAAAACTGTCTAGAGAAGTTTTATAAGAGAAATAATGGTCTCCAAGTGCATTCGTATTTTCTTTGAGAAACTTTCTTAGCCTTCAGTCGTACTGGTACTCTTTTCGATTTCGACTAATATAGGTTTTTCATCATATCTCATTGGGATAATGCTTCCGGAAGGAAAATATTTATTGTATTGTTGTGTTTACGAACGGAACCCCACACCCCCGATTAAACATATTCGCGCAAGCGTGTATGTATATGTATACGCACGAGTGTGCGTAACGGCTCGAAGCACGCGAGCTATATATGTACATATAGCTACATATGCGTGTTTGGGTGCGCGCCTATGTGCATGCGCGTGCGTGTGTGTGCGTATAATCATTGAAGAGGTTAGGAAATAAATAGCCGTGGAGCATCTGCTCAGAAATGGGTGGTTGAGGATTACATAAACTATACGTCAGCGACAAATGGATTAGAATGATCAAATGAAATAAGTATGTACTTAGGAAGGAGACAAGGAGCGATGAAGAGCGATGAACCGGTGACAAAATCAATCCGTCGGGATACGGCGTTGGGATTTTTGAGGCGAGAGGTCGGCGAGCGAAGGTGAATTACGCGAAAAGTATGGACGAAAACAGGAAAGATCGGAGGAGATAGAGTGGCAAGTGGAGGAGAAACTGGAGCACTCATCGTACTACGATTCAATAACGACGATAAGACTCTTTGCCGAATGTATCTATCGAGGAATAAAAATGCCCGAGTATTCGATTGGAAGTCGACGAAGGCTAAAAAATAATGTGCAAAGGTAGGGGACGAAAGTAGTGGAATAGGGACAGAATAGTAAAAAGAGTGACTGGTGAGTTGGGCTGGGCTTACGTGAAGTTCACTATAAATAGATGAATATGTGATTTTTCTATTAATATCATTATACTACACTTATATTTCAACTCAATTTTAAGGATTCATGGTTTTAAATGGTTTGCAATAAGTGTCATTGACTTGGTCAATTGCATCAAAGTCTATAATCAAAGACTTTGTTTTTCATTTAGTAAAATGTTTGTTTTCGTAATACGGAATCCTTCCAGGGCGCACCTATTATTATTGCAAGAGGCTAATGTAATGCATATACATGCAAAGTTCAGCAAAGAGAATAATATGTCAATTTTGAGGAAAAGACGACTCAATTGGCATAAAAAGTTTGTGCTGTCCTTGGAAGAACTAGTTGATTTGGTCAAAACTTTTTAGCAAATAATATTTCCCGTGAATAATTCCAGTACTTTTGTTATTTATACAAGACTGCGAGCTCCTCCCTATATAGATATATATATATATCGTTTATATTCTACTTCGACGGACAAGCTTCGATAATTTAAGGCGGAGAGACTTGTGAAAAAAGGCCGAATCTCCAAAGGAAATGTAACGCACAAGAGGCACATGTGAGAGAGAGAGAGAGAGAGAGAGGGAGGCGTCCTATATATAGCAAGCTAACCGAATGCAGCGGTTGATCGCTTAAAAAGTATTCTTAGATAATCGTCGATACTTAACTTTAGCGCAGCGTGCTTTTTAATTTTGTTTCTCTTTATAGAGAGGCGGCGGCAAGTCGGCGGGCGAGAGTGCATTTTTCGAGAGGGAATGTCTTGAAATCGACGAGCGTCAGGTTGTTGTCCTCCCTCGAGTCGAACCTACAACTACACTGTGTTTTATTACTCGGCGAGCAGTATTGAAGCCGTATTGACTTTTGTCAATATCGAATAGCTGCGCCGCCGTTAAATCCCATGATTGATGCCAAATGCAAGATTGCGCTTTCCGAGAATTCGCGCGTGAGCGAGCAACCAACAGTGCAGTGGCAGGAAAAATTGCCAGAGTTTAAAATTGCTATCAGCGCCGCATCCACCCCCCACCACCCCCACCCCACCCCACCTACTGCGCCCCACTCTCCAACGAAATTAATCATTTCAGCTTACATCGAGACAAAAGAGATGGAGATCTAAGTATTGCATACTTGGCTGCCTTTCGGCTACATTAACGGGGAACTTCGAATTTACAAGGCTAATATATCGATCAAATATTTAAAAGCCTTTTCAATTTGCGAGTATTTGCTTTCGGATCGTCGGCTCGGGGAGAAATTTTGTCCCGCCCTATCGCGCCATTTCGTCGCCGTTATCATGACAAAACCCACGAATGGTTAAAAATATTTCCACGCGGGCAATTAGTTTTGCAATTATTTATGTGGACAATGGGTTCGTGCCTCGGCGGGGTGCGATCGGCGCGAGGGCGGGAGGCCAGGATCGCAGCACCAAAGATAACCTAAAAATGATAAAATGTCTGATAAAAGAAACTTGGCATTGGAGAGAGAGAGATACTTGTTAAAAAAGTTTCTTTAATGCGTCGCCATTCCCCGTCTTTTCACTTATCCAAATATTGCAACAGCGAAAGTTGAGAACGAGTTAAAAAACAGCTCTTACAGCTTATATTGGAGCCGATAATAGATGAGAGTAATTAAAGTCTAATCAGAGTATTAGCGTCAGTTTTAATAAGATGAAGAATATGAAGACTCTGCGAGCAATGTATCGACACGCAAATTTTACGGACTCTATTAACAAAAGCTTACAGCTTGCGACGCCATGGGCTTCGCATATATACACGAGTGTGGGTGTGTGTGTGTGTAGGTGGTTACGTGAAAAGTCGCATGAGGCTCGATAAGTATGTTTTCGGAAATTTAAAAATGCATTAAATATTCCACCTCCAGCATAAAATGGGCCACAAAGTCGTAAACACTTATCGAGCGACATTTTTATAAATAAAGTATGGGAATATGGAACCTTTGTGCCGAATATCGAGGGCCGCGTGGGCTTCATTTTTGTCTTCAATGGTTATTTAACGAAGTAGTGGCGCCTCGCACGGTGGCAGTCATCGGGCGCGGACGCGTTTCGCCAAATGAAAATGATTAGTTTAAAGGAAAGTATGGCGGGCTGACAAGAAGTGCCTCGGTTTTTAATGACTTTTGAGCTTGTAGTAACGGAAGATAAACGACGCATTAAATTGATTACGGTTCGCGCCAGCGCTTCGGTGACGCTCTATAAGGTATATGGACGGCGCGATTTATACGACGCTTTCGTGTTTAATAATGGCTCATAGTCCAACGCGAGCCTCACGCTCCTCTAGATCTAGAATGAAATGATTAAATTTTAATAACCTAATGGCGAGGCTGCTCTGTAATATCCTTTTTACTTGGAGCGCCCCGGCGAAAAACTCACTCTCCGTATTTTACGCTAATTGGCGCGGTTTATTTCTGCTTTATCAAAGAGGCCAATTTTATGCGCATTTTAATTAGAAAAATTGTCGGGGAATGCTTGAGCTCGCTATTGGAAAGCCCCGAGTGACAAATGGCTCGCGGACTCGCAGCGCACTCGGCCGGGGGGCGATGGGCGGTGGGCGGGGGGTTGGGCGATGGGGGAGGGGGTGATCGGTTGGTGTGCGGGCCATCTTCGAAATCGTAGACTCGCGAGTCGCGTCAGATTTTTCGCGTCCTCGGCAATCGAATGGCCCATTTGGCATGCGTGTCTCGCAGTCGCGAGCCTCGGCCTTCGCTGCTTAAAAGTCTCGGCGAGTGGACGGGAGCGGTGCCGGCCCCCATGCACCCCCAGGCGTTAATTAATATTCCGTAAAGTGACTGCCGCCGAAGTGGTAAATAAAGTTGTCACGATGGTAACGATTTATGCTGACAATTTTTACGACTCATCTCGTCATTAATCTTTACACGCCAGCGGCCCCGCGTACGTGTTGCGTGCGTGTGCGAAGGCGAGGAGAAGTCAGTCACGATTGGGCGCGCGCTCTGCCTGCTGAAATTGCCGCCGCTTCTCCGTAATAAACTTTCTTCCGGCGCTTAGTCACGTGGCGTGTGCGCACGCGTGGGGCACCCACACGCGAGCCCGAGCCTGTGCGTGCGCGGCTAAGAGGCGCGCCGAGCCACGTGTGCGCCACACCCTCTGGGCCTTGTTTATTCCGCTTTGGGTGCTGCTCGGCTCTCACCTTTGGCCGCGGTCCCGCACTTGGGGTCGCGTCGTTGTGGGCCAGAGGCGGCTGGCCCCCGAGCTTGCAAGCTCGCGTCCGCGGCGCGTCGGGCGGTGGGCGGCGGGTAGGCGGAGTGCGGGGGAATAAATGTAACGGCTGCGTATCGAAACGATGAATACTCGCGGTTCCCCTTTATTTGCTCTCGGATTCGAATTATTTCGAGGCTCCCGCTAAAAGCGATGGGGTGAAAATATTATTCCACCCTTCGGCGATAATAAGGGCTATTAATAATGCCGGTCGTTGTTATTTCATTGTGTCGTGATCCGAGTAATTTTACTTTTAATTGACCGGGGAATGAAATTATTTTTTCCTTTTTCTATACGTTCCGTTATTATTAATCCTGGCTTCGCCGAGCCCTCAATGATCGGCCAAATAAATAGCCGTATTCTCGATTTAATGGCAAATGTTGTTGGTCGGTTGGATGTGTGGGTGGGGTGGGGGGTGGGAGAGGTAATCGTATCCGTATTAAATGTAAGCACGCGCGGGGGATGTTTTATTTGGGGCAAAATTGCAAAAGGTGTTTCAGTTGAGCTGCAGGTAGGGAATATGTTGGGGATTGGAATGAGAATTTGCTTGCACTCGTGCTCGGTTGATGGGAGGAACGTGAATTTGAGGTCACGAAGGCGAGTAACAATTGCGCGCGTTATGGGCAATGATTTATGCTTCGAGGATAAATCTGATGTATTTTTGTTGGGATAATGATAAAAATTAAATTAAGAACAGCGACAATTTTAATAACAGCCGGGCTAATCGTACATTTATGAGGTCGCGATAAGGGGGAGAATTTATTTTCTGAGCTTGCTGAGAATGTGCCTTATAGCAGCACATGCATAAGCAACAATTGCATAAGCTCGCCTTGGATTCGCAAGGCATACCTTTCTTACTGCGACTATGGATTTTCTATGGAAATTTGTCATAGTCGACGATACATCGTGCGCAGTCTATGACATCCCGTGCGCATTAACGGATAATTACAATTTAGTATTATTATTACAGGTGGTGGCTGCTGCTTCGAATGTCTGCTCAAAATTTTCGTCGCCAAGGAGAAATTTCAAGCAGAGTTATGGGGGCAATTCTAAAAAAAGGAAAATATACATGTAGGAAAGCATCGGGAAAACCTGCCGCTTAATTAAGGTTTTTAAGGTACAGTGGCCCCGTACGATGCATTCTCGAAAAGCCAGGCGTGCAATTAGTTTCACGCGCACTTGCAAAGAAAGGTAAAGAGAATATCAGTTTAGTGATTCTCCAATCAAATTGCTGTCGTTTGTCAGAGGAGTATCAGCGCGGGTCGATTTGTAAACGAAATACGATGAACAACTGCGTCCAGAAGCTCGCGCCTAGTAATTTGATATTTTACGTTCGCTCCGTGCGCCGAGCAGAGTCTAAAATTAAAAACCGCCGAGCAAGAAAAAGCTAAAAGAACGTCAATAGCATTTCACGTAAACATAATGGAATTAACAAGTTTTATATTGTTTTATAACTTTTGGAAGTATTGTGCACAAAGGAGATGGTGCAGTAAAGCTACTGGTGATTTAATTTGTTAAATACTCGGCACTTAATCGACACTTTATTCGATAAACTTTTAGCCCACATTGTTCAGCGTGCGTCGCTTCTAGGAACCGGCGAAATATCACTAAGCACTAGTGAAATAAATAATTTTATTCGACATTTAATGGAAAATTGGCACAGAGTGTTTGTATACAGTGGACGATCGGTAGTGTAAAAAAGTTTTATATAAACGGGGAGAGGTAGGGGCCCAAAGTACGTGATTGCACATCTGTAATTCTGTCTAGATGGACTAATTCTTAAAATTTTGCCCTTCCACATATTAAACGAATATTATTGGCGCGCGTAGTCGGACTGTAATGACAAATCCTACGATTGACCGCAGCTCACTTTAACATTTTCATTCGGCGGTTTATTCCTCCCAACCGTACAATTAAAAGTTTCAACGTATCCAAATCTCGATGAGTTTGCGTATAAGCAATGGCAGTCCATTTGTCAATAGATTTGCCGATCGATCGGCCGACTCGTCATTTTTGATTTTATGCAGCGGGCTTGCTAGGTTTGCTGGAAATCCGGATAAAACGACGATAGCCTCCAATTAAAAGAAAATTAAAAGTAAATAATAATAATAATAATAACAATGATAACAATGATGATGATGATAATAATAATGATAATTATAATAATAATAATAATTGGAGAATAAGGTCTTGAAGATTAATAGCGATTACATTTGATTACAAATGAAACATTCTTAAGTCATTCATTATCTTGAGTGGCAATGCATGCTCCGAGGCCTTAATCCTACCCCCGAATTAGCATAAGTGTATATATATATATATGTGTGTATGTGCATGCATATATATGTGTGTATGCATATGTATACGCGCGCGCGCGTGTGTGTGTGTGAAAAGGGAGAGAAGAAAAAAGCTGGAAACAAAGGCACGGGAGAGTGGCCAACTTTGGCTCGAGTAGTTAAAAAATTAACATTTTAATGGAAAATGGATATATCTCAGGTAGAGGGAAGATAGCGCGCGAGAGGCAAGTTTATCTGGGGTAAAAATTTGGAAAATACATCGAGCTCGGCTTTCCGATCGGAAGATATAGAAGATGGCAATGCCCCCCTCCACGAGCTTATCTAATGGATATTACCATGGCATTTTGCGCCAATCGGTCTTGGCAGTTTCCTCAAGCCGTCGACACTAACCCTCCAACTTGGTAATTATTGTATCTACTTGCACGTAGGCGCTGATGGCCTCGCTTGTCCTCCCCCTCCTCCCTCCTCCCCTTCCTCATCCTCCACCGCGGCCCGCCCTGGGCCTCGTCACTCCGCCCACACTGCCGCCGCTCGTCGCCGCAACCCACGCGACGACGACCGCATCCTTTTCTCTCGCCCTCGTGCTCTGTCAGCGGTGACAGTGGTGGCAACAGCGGCGGCCAGCCATATGGGGCGCAATTTAATTTAAACTTGATTCACGCGTCGCTTTCGCGAGTCGATGTCCGAAAACTAAGCCCAGCCAATATCTGTATCTACACTTATATGTGGCGTCTGCGGCTAGAGGCCACGCAGCATATTCATGTGCAATTAGGAGAGAGGGGGTTGAGATTAGGTGAAAAAGGTCGTGTGGCCTGAGGTAGACGCCTCGAGGTCGAGGGCGTCAAGTCGCTCGGACTTTTAAGCGATTAAATTGTTGTGAGGAACAGGGTGCGATATTAAGCTGCCTGGGCTCAAGTTTAGTTGGCGCAGCTCGGGATGCCGAGGCATAGCCGTGGCCTGCCCACCCGATTGTCCTCACAGTCTAACAAGTAATGGACTGCTCGAAACTTGGGCGACTCGAGGGCGCATCCATCTTAAGCCCTTGGACTTTCCATAACCGTATTAGGAGGGATAATGGAGGGGTAACTGGTCTGTCGCACGTAGGATTGCTCACCTGATTGCGAGGATGAGAAGAATGTCGATGGTGATTGGCGATCGTTGAGACGAGTTGGTTTGGAGAGAGAGAGAGAGAGAGAGAGGCAGTAGCTCAGTGCTCCGAGTGAAATGGGAGTGGGAGTGGGAGTGACGGAGGGGTTTGGGCAGATGTTTTGAAATTTTTCTTTCTTATGAGCCGCGCAAACAGGATTCTTAAGGAAAATGTATTTATACTTTGCTTCGCGATAAAAGCAGGAAATATAGTGGATTATATAGCGAAACATTCATTTCTTTAATGGACTTTGGTTCGTAAACTTGAAAATTTATTGGAAGCTCATCTTGGAATTCCCGGGAATTTACGGACGTGTTGTCAGATTCATTCTAAAATGCATGGGAGGCAAATGCGAGTGCTAATTTCAATTACAACGTCGGGATCTCCAGTGCCATAATAACGTCATTTAATCAGCAAATGGTTGATGGATGCTCACGCAAGAAATTAGCGAGGGGGGGAAGAATGGAGAGGAGAGAGAGGGGGGGTGGGGGTCGGATTGTGGTTGCGGGTCGATGGATCGAAAACACTCGAAATGCACATTGTATATAATAAACATTAAGCCGAGTGCAGCGCGTTCGTGTAGGTGGGGTAATGATTATTTAAATTGCATATTTATTCTTGAATATTATGTGAGGCAGGATTAGATTATGCAGGGTCTGAGCTGGATTGAATTAGAGCTTGAAAGGCGAAAAATATTAAAGACTAATTCGGCAATATCACAAGTATTAAATTTCATGAGGTATGTCGTAATTAAAATTAAAAAAGTTTCATCAATATTAAACTTTATGGCGAAATTCATTTTGCATTTGCATTGTGAGTAATGTAATTTTGAAAATAAATTCTTATAGTAAAATAAATTTAATTATAAAGTTCGAAAGTAACAAACATGAAAATGTAGCAGCAGCAGCCCGAGAGATATAAAAAAATTCTCCCTTTTTTGCTCACGAGACCACCCCCGTTCTTGCACTCAGCCCAAAGTATTCTAATATCAAATGAGCCCCAGTGCATTATGTATAAATGCGTGCATATAATTCAATAAGTATTGCAGTGTCACATAAATACAAGTAATATAAAGCAAGTATTTACAGGAAATATGGAGCGCGGATATTTTCGCGGGGATAAAGGAACACACGGTACAGCGGGTTTTTGTCGTGGGATTCTTGAGCTTCTCCGTCGGATTAATTAAAATAGTTTTTATGTCCTCCAGGTCTATTACCTTTCTAAAGAACTGATGTGCACAGTCTCGCATTTTAAATGTTATTGCTTGTACCTTAATCCCGCGGAGACCAATTCTCTAATATCCCCTTTTATTACATAAAATGTGGACTTTTGAGGCTTCAATGCGCTTATATTTGCGCTTATATAAAGCATTAATTAACTTATTATCGAATTTAATAGGCTTTTGTAGTGTGAAATTATCGAGTGAAATGTGCTGTCAATTACGCCATCCTTCGAGATTTTAAAAGATACATATTTTTTTGTCAAAATCTCCGGAACCTAGCTTTGCTTCTATAAATATGAATATGCGTGCACACGCACGCGCATACACAGTTGCCGATACCGATGTATCTGAGAATAGTGTATTATTAAGTCGAGAAACTTACGACTTATTTTCAACTGAGGCTTAGTTTCGTCCCAAATCGAAATAAATGTCAGCTTTTATTACACATAATAATAGTAACTAACGAAGCGAAAAGATAAGTGGCCATTTAAAATTTAGTATATTAAAACTTTAACTTATTTATTGTTCATAGATCATTGCAATTGAGGTGGCGAGCATTACTTTTATAAATGAAAAAGTCTAATCAGTTTGAACGGAGAATCGGAAAATATTTTTATCTGATACTCATGATTCATGTCATTATTTAATTTGATTTCGCAAAATTTATATACGTTTGCCGCTAATTTAAATGGTAGTTTATTCATTCCCGGCTAAATTACTTTTTGATTTTTAATCATACCGTAAGTCACATTCTGCTATAACTGTGAATTATTGTTTTTCCAGAATAAACGTTATGCGATAAACGCGACTTGCGAGGTAGTTAAGGTATTTGCTGAAAAATCTTTTATTTAACCAAACGTGCTCTCGAACGAATACCCAATATAATTAATATTAATTCACGATTACGGACTGTTCATTACTCTCCTTATTCTTCTTCCTCTTCTCCTTATTATTACTATTATTATCTTTATTATCTTTATTATTATTATCATCTTTATTATTATTATTGCTGTTGCTGTTGTCGTCGTCGTTGTCGTTGTCGTTGTCGTCGTCGTCGTCGTCGTCGTTGTTGTTACTTTTATTATTATTATTATCATGAGCTTAAATACGTATGATGAAAATATATTCTTCTACATCAAATTATATGATATTTTAAATATTTTAAGCCAATGAATGGAAGCTTTATCGAATTAATTTAAAATCCGTGCGTTATACGTTTGTATAATTAGCAAGGTAATTAATTTAGAGCAGCCACTACCATTTTTCAATTCAATCGACTGTGCACCCATACATACTTTCATACGTCTAATTTTCGAATTTATTTTTATAATGCGATTTCCATTATCATTTTATCATTCGATATTTTAAAGCCTCTCACTCCCATTTCCTTCATATGCATATGTGTGTGTATATATATAGTTAAACAAGCTAAATCGAGTTTATTATAGCAATTTAATTGATCAGCAGGAAATAAAGTGTACGCGGAGCGAATACGAGATGTAAATACAGAGGCTCAATCAGAACACGTACGCACTATATTGACACTTGTCAATGTTGCGACATTTTTCATTATGAACTCGTATTTGTCGAGAGGATACGGCATAAGATGAGGAGACTTGAGTGGGTCTTCCGTATTGTAATTACGGTCAACGGGACGTGGAGGATAGGAAAAAGATCTCCCATCCCAGCACCACGTAACTGGGCATATATCAGTTGTTCATGAAAAAAAGTCCATTATCCATGATGTGGGAAAGTCTTTTTTGAAGGACGGAGAAAGGAAAACAGTTGCGACCCTCGGAAACAAGACGGCGTTATATTGGTTTTACCCCTGGCACTTAATGCCACACCTCCCCGTCCCCGTCCCACCGTCCCGCCGTCCCGCCGTCAGCATCTTTCTTCATCCACGATTATCCGCTGGCGACAAATTACAGAGCCACGAACGTCAGTCGCGCGCTATTTACGTATTACGAGCATCGCGAAACGGAGGCGCAAGAACGGCCTCGACCGTGTGTGCGCGCGACAGTGACTTTCCGAGCGAGAGAATCACCGCCCGGAGGAGGCACCACAGATTTTCAAGGGGCCGAGTGAGGGAGCGAGCGAGAGATAGAGAGAGAGAGAGACAGAGGGAGCAGGCCGACGATTTACGAGGCGAGAAACGATCTGCCGCTCAGCTGCGGTCGCCGTTGCAGCAGCCGGCACGTGCTACTCTCCTTTCCTTCCTGCTTTTCACCGGCACCCTACATGCACAAACCTCGGCGTCAGCGAGTGGGGGGGAGTCGAGGGAAGAAGTCGAGATCGTGCAGCCGTTGTCGGGCGAAACTTTATTCCAGCGCGACAGCTCTCTCTCTCTCTCTCTATCTATCTTTCTTGCTCTCGAGCGATCGTCCGATCGGGCGTTATTACCGGTGCCAGCTCGCTTTTACTTAATGGCATTGCATGGCACTTTCGACTCCATGCAGCTATTTAAGCAATTTGTGATGGAAAGCATGCGAGTGGATGCGGCAAGATGGAAATCTGGGAGGGCGATTGGGAGCGAAGGCTATCATTCGTGATTTGCAAGGCTCTGCGGCTTTTCCGAAATCTCGGTGCGTCGATGGGTGGGAAGGTAATGATGGTCGATTTCGTTAATTAAATGGGCAGGCAACAATTCGGGAATTATGAAAGTGCATGAGCCGTTGATTGACTTATGAAATGCGGCTTTCAGTATTTACCAAGACTGCTCGCTAGTTTTCCTCTGTGTTTTAAATTTTATATATTTATGGATCCTCAAACAGATTTTATCATTATAAATATCGACTCACAAAGGCCTTCATTGCAGCATAGCTGAGGTTTTTCATGCCGCAGATTTCAGATGCAAAATTTAGATGCAAAATCTCAAAGACACTTTCGTTCAAATACTCAAGCTTATATAAGTAATTATACATGATAATCGCGAGATAAACTTTACAGTTATTCAAACAGAGGAGCAACAATTATTTACCCGCTAAGAAAATTCATCTCACGCTCTTTTCGAACATCTTTAAGTCTGTGTATCTACGAATACATGCTCTGGTTAAAGCCAATGTACCATCGAAAATATAAATTGTTTCATCCATTAAATGAATTGTAAAGGAGCTTGTTGTGAGAAAGAATTGCTTGTTAATTTATAAAAAATGATTTTGATGTTTAGGTATTGTTGGATCCTTATCGTATGTTTGGATAGTATATGGATTACGTGGAATTTTTTGTTTTTACACTTTATTTAGCGCAATATATTTTAGTTATCGGGACGAAATATATATTAACAATCGTACGATTAATGCTATGATTATGCGATAAAAACACAGTTCATCAAATCTTATTCACTTATGGAATTACTTGGACCCATTATTAATGATGGGGTATTGCACTGTTATTAATAAAAAGTATTATGTTATTATGGCACTCTATAGAATTAAATGGAAAAATCGCAAGCGCCGAGATTGAAATCGAAATAAGAAAATCCATTATGAGAGGCGAAGGTTTACAATGCCGACCTAGCAATTCCCGTCATTTTGCAAAATGGCACGTAATTGTATTCGAATGGTAACGAAAATTAATGCTTCCTTCGGATTAAAACCATTTTTCATTATTAATAATTTCATGGACCAGCACTTTCGTGTTGACTATGATGACTAGCACGGAGCCTCTATAAGATATTTGAGGGTTCATTGTTATTTATGTGCATAAAGAGAATTCACGCTGGCAATGCCTAGTAATGATGCAGTCGTAGCCAACTACGTGCAAATAAATATAACTACCGAGGGCAACTATGTTGTTCTATAAATTTTATATTAATAAACTTTCGTTACATTTGCTTATAAGATGGTGTTTGTACATTGAGCATCTTAAATTGCTACGCTTAACAATATTTGCCGATATACATATATATGTGTGTATATATATGCCTGGGCAGTTGTTTACAATATCAATGGAATGATATTACAAAAGTTCAGTTTGTTAAATAAAGTTTGCCAAATGAAATTGGCCGTGCTTTTTGCGAGCATTCATAATAAATATTAATATACTTTTTAGACGTATTTCCATATGCGCTCATTTAAATTATGTGTATTAAATGTATGCGATTTGCGCAAAAGTGTACGCCAGAGCTCTAATATAATAACACTTTAAAGTATATTTTAAAATTTTAATATTTCGCGTTTGGCAGAAATTTTGGTGAAAGCTTCTCTCGCAAATTTCATCTTGTATTTACATTTTTTTGTGTCTCGTGTCAACGACCAAAGTCATCCAAAATACTTGCGAGTCAATTGATTCTCAATCCCACATTCAACTCTCCACAATTCCAATTCTCCATTGATCCTAAGGCTTCCGTCCCAACAAAATGACTCGGCGTCTCATAATAATCGCAGGGGGAAAAACCCTTCGGTATCCGGCTCCTCTATTACACTATTCCATTCTATTTCTCCCCAGAGTACTATAACGTTGTTTTTCTTCGTGTCTGATTTAAAAATAGCATCTCTTTCCCGAAGAGGATTTAATTAGAAAACTCGGAGAAAATATTCGAGCTAATGCACGCAATTGAAAAGGGACGCGAGCCCGGGGAGGGGAGGTGGGGTAGGGGGTAGGGGAGGGGAGATGGAGGGGTGAAGCGGAGGGCGAGAAAAAAAAAAAAAAAAGAGGGAGAAAATGAGAGCGAGGAGACAGAGACAAAGAGGGTATGGAATAACCTACTTGATGAATGGATTTCAAGGGGTTTGTTGAGGAAATATTGTCGATTTATCCGAGCAACATCGTAAAATTCACCGCATAACATGACGCCGTGGCACATGGGAAGAAATTCTGGAAAAGAATCGGACGCCGTATGTATGAGAGACTCATGCTATTTCCATTCTATACATCTGTCTGGATTCTCGTCTCTTATAATCGCTCACGACCATTTTCAGCTTACTCGAGGCATTACGTGGCATTAAGAGCGTACGCGTACATTTCACTTGATTAAATAGCATGAAAAATAACCCCCACAATGATAAAACAAAACCTCCTGCGCATCTCCCTGGCCTGTATGTATGGCACCTATGGCCACCAACCACAGCTTACACATACTCCAGATTAAAATGACTATTGATCGTGCGTTCCGGGGAAATGTGTCGCTAGTTTAGTCATTTAAAAGACCTTTTGACTCAAAACTTTATCACAAAATCAGGTGATACCAATACAGCCCCGCTCGGGCACAAAGCCTCTCCCCCTCCTAGACTTGAATTTTTATTCTCCGCCAAGAGTAAACTATGCAGAATTAAATGATCGATTTCTTTGTGGAGAGTCACTTTATAAACTCGATCTGATGAAAAATAAAAAACGAGAGAGAGAGAGAAAAAGAAAATAAAGTGAAAACATATAGGAGAAAGCTGGAAAATGAGAACAAAGGGATAAAGGAGGCTTGCGGTTCAAAAGAGGCCATAGAGTGAAAAGCTCGTGAAGACGTCGAAATCGACTGACTGAGAGGGTCAGATGAGCGAAAGTAGAGACAAACTTCTTCTCTCCCCCAACATTCTATTTCAGCGATATCGCGTTTCGCCGCCGCTACTTCTTCTTTCCCGCTTCGGATATTGGACGAATTTACACACCAGTCAAATCGTCGACAAACAATACAACGAGCTCCCCGTGTCACCAGCACTTGCCGTACCGCGGTAATCATTTTCACTGGCGACTTTTGCGCGTTTGTGGACAGACGAGGTGAATTCGCCCCGACAGCTGTAGCCCATTCGCCATTAGCCCGAGAGAGCAAGAAACAGGGCAGCTAAGGACGATGGCCCGTTGAGTACATCAAGCGATTTGTTAGATATGTCACGAGGAATATAAATAAACCTTCTTTTATGAAAGTGCATTGCCGAGTGAAGTGCGCTGAGCCCTCGTGACGCTGCGAAGATTAACTTGCCTGGCTACGAACAATTATAAATAATTGATAAAGTCAATGGATAATGTGTCGCCATTACGCTCGACATTCGTATACCGAGGATACGTAGTAGCTAACATATATATAATTAAACATATATATATGAAGGATCGATTATTATGTTTTGTGTTTTATGTGAATTGAAAAGGTTTTTGAAGGGGAGAAAATGTTGGTAATAATCGACATTTAAATATTCATGTCTGACGATTGAGATAATAATAGCTAAGAAAATCCTTGTGACTTTAAACTGTAAATCTCCATGATATTGCATAGCGTACTTTCACCTGAACAACAATCTTTTCGAGCTTATAAATTATTTTATATATACATATATATACATATATATATATATATATATATATATAGAAATATTACTTGTAAATCATAACTACTTATTCATGTTTTTCGAGCAGTAACTATTCAAGTTTCCGTACTTAATCTTGTGTCAGTTTGATAAGTGTCAGCTACACAATTTATCTCCGTCTATTTTACGATATAAAACATTGCCTTTTATATTCTGATTGTATCAATTTAAAATAGTATTCCAAAGTTATTAAAAGTGTTTTGTTTCTATGCTCCTGATATATAAATGTAAAATTAATATTAAGAAAAAGTTCCGTGTCACGATTCTTCCATTTAATCATTAGAGTTGTAGGTTTTTTTGCTTTAAAATTGGCAATTGTGCGACTTACTTTGCTCGGATAAATAAAATGGTTTACCAACTAGCTAATGAATTAAAATTAAAGGCTTCTTTTAGCTAAATTCCTTAAACAAATTATTTACGACCAAATGCTGTTCACCCCTTCAAACTATTTCAGTCATGTTCTCTCTGTCTATATCAATAGTATTAGAATAACATTTTTTAAGGCAAATTTTCAATCTCGGAGAATGGAAAAAGTGAGGCGAATCGAGATTACGAAAGTATCAAGATTTCAAAATGAATGGATTCTCCTCAAAATTACGCAGATGATGCTACATCAAAGAGATTTGTTTTCTTAAATCGTCGTTCTTTTGACGTTATTAAAATTTTCGTAGATAACGATGTTATTTTTTTTTGGTTTGTTTAATGTCGGCTGCTCTCTAGAATTATATTTGATTTAGAAAGAATGAATATAACTGAATTACGTTTCTAACTTTATAAACTCGTTCACTTCAATTTTTGCTTCATTCCTACACTCTATTATTTATTTCCACAAGACAATTTGCAAAAAATGACGATTTGTTATATAATATATAATATTTATTGAAAAACTTTTACAATTCGTTATATTCCCAAGAAAGTTTTAATATAAAGTCTCTTTTCCCTTTTTACTCATTAAAACGGCCACCTTAAATCAATTTAGATTATTAAAAATTAAAGTTGTATACGTAAAACTGGCACGGATATATTATTAGGCGACTATTTATCAACGGAAATTCTTATCAATAACTTCACTTTATTTATTCCTTAACTATTTATTAATTGCACCAAGAAGAATTTTCAATTTGGTATAAATATTTTCGTTTTTTTCAAACGTCCAAGTCTCCCGAAAGCAAACCCCCGCTTTCAAGTCCTCGAAGCTATTTAAAAATAATTTATGGCACTTAAAAATGATTTATCTATGCTGCAGTATATTTTTGGTAAGTCTAATTTGATTGTCGCGAGTTTCTCCTACACTGTTTGATACCATTTAATTATATATTTTACTCGGTAAATAATAGTACTGGACTTGATAATCAATGTCTATATTCACTCTAAGCATTTATTCCGTCGCTATCGTTATAATGGAAATACAAATCCAATCGAATTACGAAAATTGCTAAAACTGCTGTTTATACACACGTAAATAGCACACCCATGCACGCACGCACGCACGCAGGCGCACAGACACGCACACCCATGCGCACACTCACGCAGCCACCTACCCACCCACCTACCCACACAGATATATATGTGTGTAGGCATTTAAAAGGAGGAATGAGTTTCTGAAAATTGGTATAGTAAAAAGTTACTATTTACCCTGAGTACACACGATATCGTGGAAGAATTTAATTAAAAATTTTTGAATGGCTTTTGTTTATAATAAACAGAGATATATTATATCAGTTATAGGGGTGTCCGAAGATAAAATTGGTTATCTCATGAAAGTGAAATTTCTCGCGTACATGCTCTTAAAGTAAAACTTATAACTCCATAAAAGAACTAACTGACCTTACTCAACACAGTGGCTTTAAAGAAAAGATTCCGTGTTTCTCGCCATATTACTGATCTCCTAATCACGCCAAGACAGAACAAAATTTGCATGCACCATACATTTCGTTCCCTAATGGACAGCCTGTAAAGTTTAATGTGCCAAGGGATTAAAAATAAATGCGTTAAAAATATTGTTTGTTACTAATGAATAGTAGCTCGGATCGTAATTCATTCGAGTTGACTGTACGTTGAATGTGCGCATATAAAATTCTTAACGCGAAATATGGCGGTGCATTCCTTTATTTTGACAAATTATTAACGGACTTTCGCAACAACGTTGCGCCAAGTTTGCAATATCGCGGAGTATTGAGTATTGAAGTAAGTAAATGTAAATGTAATTCGTTACGATAATTATGCGCGATGCCTGAGAATCTCGATGCTACGTGGGCAGTAATTCTTTTTTCAAATTACGCAAGAAAAAATTAAACTTCAAAATATATTTGAAAAAGTTTTACATGTTATATGGAGGGAAAATATCTATAAATTATGAAATAACATTGGAAAAGATTTATCGTATCTTAGATTTATACATATATATATATATCTATGCATGTATCGCGTACTTGGAAAAAAGTTTTATTTTCCTTGACAGTATAATTAATTAATTTGCAAAATATAATTTAATTAAAATACTAATTATCTAGCATTTATCTTGTTCCACTAGTCCACCTTGTTATTATGAAATTTTATTAAGAATCGTGCTATTGCCGAAGCATATTCGAATAATGTTTTTTTCAAATATAGTCTAATGCACCAAATATATTTTATAATAATGGCAGATTGGCGATCGAAGATTCAAATATCATAAAATATTAATTAATTAATTAATCGATTAATCAATATATAAAGCGATGTACTTTTATGTAAAAGTTTTCCACCCTATTATGTTCGCAGTCAAAAACTTAAAATGATTAAAATGCCATTATAGCTGAAAAACAAGTATTTAAAAAAATAATAAAAGTCGCGTTCTTTTTACTTGTCAAACGTAGATAAAAATAAATATTCGGTAAAATGTGCTGCTGCAAAATCTGCTCAGAATAAAAAGTTGCGTGTAAAATTTTAATTATAGGTTCCCGCAATTTCAAATTCTTTCACTTATACGGCTTTATTTTCAGAATATTTCCACATCCACGAGCTTCAGAATTTCTGCAAAACGTAACTAAGAACGAGAAAACAAAGCGGGAAATTCACTGTTTCTCTAAAATTTAGAGATCTCTTGCCTATTGCCTGGACCACTTTTTGAATTTTATGAAATGAACGCTTTTCAATGAAGTATCACGATTGAAAATATCCTACTTGTATCCTTGCTAAATCTTACATGGACATTCTATATTCGGGCAGATTGCAAATTTTAAATGTTAATGGTACACATGTGAGAGAGCAAGTTGGCATGCATAAGCATTACGTTCGATCATCTAAAAGATCAATTATCATGACCTGGCTCCCTCTCAAACCTCATGATGATACTCATTCTTCTTCAAAGCGAACGCATTCTTATCCCAACTGATTATGATGATGGCTATTGAGTAATTTGTAGCAACCTTCTTACATTGGAGCGATCAAGTAACGATCCAGCATGAATCAGGAAATTTCCTCTAATTGAAATTCAGTGAGCAAGAGCTTCAGCCTATCTTGAATGAAAAGCTTCAACGCTTCTTCCCTTTCACGAGAGACCGAGAGAAATAGAAACTAGAATCCGGCGACTGCTCTTAAGGGGCAGGGCTCTGGGGTCCGGGAGGGGGGGGGGGGGGGGGAGGTCAAGGAGTCAACATTCGAGGGAAAGGGCGTAGTTAACACATGATTGTGATGGAAGCCGGGATTTGCTCCAAATTCGCCCTCGTTTTCCCGCCTCGTTTAATTTTTCCCCTTTTAACGAGCAGGATTCTGCATCGACTTCTTCCTTTTCTCGTAGTCTCGCACTTTGCGGGCCGACCGCGGAAATCGAGCACCTCAACGCCCCAGGCCCTTAGACCGGCGAATTCGTGGCATTCCTCCATCGTCTGGCAACGAGCAAATTTTTCCAACGGACATCAAACTATTGTCTATTCCTGCAAACTAAATGCGATTTACGGAATGTAAGCGAGATCGAGGCCAGTCTAATTCCACTCTTCTTCATCGCACTCTCTCTCTCTCGCACGGGTTTTTCGACCCTCGATGCTCGCACGCGATTTCCTCGTAAATCCGCGCGCGCGCGCGCTCGCTCGTGTCTTTATGCGCGTGTGCCAGCTCGCTATCGTAATATCAAATGCTTGATAAAATACCGACGAAAAGATTTATTACAAGTAGAACGAGCCGGGAAAGATAATTTTACTGATACATGCATATTTATAGCTGTATACTTAAGCGCAAAGCTGGCTTTTTTCATTTGGTATTGACGTTCTATGTGGATTAAATCATGCGAGTATCCTATAATTATTGTTAAAGCTTGGGACAATATATATTGTCGAAATCATTTTAATTTTGCTCTGTAAATCACGAGTTGGTAAATCGAAACTTGATCAAGTCCGCTCAAGCATATTCTACGTTGAGGAGAATTTTCAGCTATCGTCCAAAAATAATAAACATATAATAATAACAATAACGATAACAATGACAATATTTAATAAACGACGACTAGCACGACAATGGATAATAATGGAGACAAAAATATATCGCATACCAAATGATGCAAATTTCTTTACTTGAACTTGATGTTCACTAGCCTTACCGTCGATTAACATCGGTGGATATTTTTTGTAATTTCCTTTGATAAGACGTAAGGGGATTTTAAGGAATGCTTTGGTTTTACGTAAAACCACATTGAATAGTGTAGTAGTGGCATTTAAATTCTGACAATTCATAGTCACAAATTATGGTGATGTTGATATATAGATTAGCAAATATTTTATAACCATTCCACCGAAATACTATAATAAGATTAAATTCATTGAAGGGCACGAGAAAAGCATAAATTATAAATATAAGTGGATAGGAGCTCGCAAATAATAATAAGGAGGACATGTCATTGAATCTTTTAAAATGTCAAATAGTAGCCTAGTCTTTCTAACTTGTTGGAATCTAATTTCATATAACAAAAAAATACTCACGAGTAGAAGAATAATGTATTTTTCATTGAAAGTGTATTGCATTAATTTTATCATTTGAGAGCGAAGCAGCAACATAAAGATCTCGTATTTAACATTTTTTCCAATGTAGTGGTTTCGTGACATTATGGGAGAAATAAGCGAGTGAACCTATCTTAATGAAATATGACCAATAATTAGAAATCAATACACTTATCTCTAAGAATGATCCACGTATTTACAATACATTCGCAGTCGAATAATTTGGTCCATTAAAACGATTTGCACTCGTTCCTCTCATTACGTATTACTCGTTTCAAACACCCACGAATCAATACGACGGACGACAAATCAAATATATGATTGGCTCCCCTTAAAACAGAAACTTCTCCTCTAATACTCAATCGCAACAATCGCCTATATTAATAGAAAATACATAGAGACGTAGTCCCTTGCAAATAAAGTGATAACTTCACATCACTAACTACCGAAATATTCTCCATTCCATAAATAGAGCGCGCACCGAGTATGTGCAAAGCAACTACTGCATTCTATTGTGCTGTCAGGCATCCAGGATCGGTCGCCTCTCTCACTCCCTCGCCCGGCTCCCCGGTTCTCATTTATTCACTCATTATCCCTCCATCTCTATTTCGGTTGTTTCTAAGGCCACAGATAATGATCAGTCGGCACTCAGTTTATCTAATCAAGAACGAGAGCATTACGCTTGCGAATTGCTCTCGAGGTCCGTTCCTCTGCTGCGTAGCCGAGTTTCAACTAATTTTTGGTTAACACCCTCGGGACACCGCCACGCCGGACGCCACTTGTACCCCCTCCCACACCCCCTCCGCCACTCCTCACTCGCCGCTCCGCACTCACCGGCTACCGCCGCTCTCTCGGCGGCTCCGCACGCACACGCGGCCACACTCATCTCTCCATTACCTCTCCTCGCTAATTTTTGCATAATAGAGTCTAATAAGGGTTAATGAGCCAAGTACTGCGAGGAGCAGTCCAATATCGGACGAAATTGGATTTACAGTGCTCGAAACAAGGGAGCGGGACCGGGCCGCTTCAAGCTTCTTCCGTGCCGTTATTACCAGCACTTGTCAGCCCTGTCATCCTCCTCATATTTTACAAGCGGCCTTTCTCTTCCTCCAAACACGTGCATCTAACCCACCGAGCGCCGCATCTTTTTGTCCAGGCGCGTTACATTTAGCACGTGATCCTCTGACAATTCCCATTAGCTGTTTCCTCGTGCCTTTGACTCTCCCTGCGCAGACATTTGCATATTTTACAGTTGAGCGGGTGGGCGCAGCGAAATATCGGTTACGTCGGTATGTCGAGGAGGCGGTAATGCTCGGGCGAGCCTATCGAGGAGGCAGCGGCGTGAAAAGGAGGGCGTGAGAATGTGATAAAGGAAAAGTTGGAAAGTCAGTTGGAAGGAGTGACGGCGATTTAAGATCAGAGCCCAATTCGTGGGATTTCCTTTTATCTTCAACATCGTCGCAGATCGCCCGTAATTTCTTTTTTTCTATCGGCAGTTATCCGCCTGTCTATCTACCAATTTACCTAACCGTAGATCGACCGATCAATCGCTCCATCCATCTCTATACATCGATCGATCTATCTATCCATCCATCTATCTATCCATCTATCTATCTATCTATCTATATCTATCTGCCTATCTATTCATCTATCCACTTATCCGTCCACCTATCTATCCAACTATCTAAATGTATATCTATCGATTCGCGTATTTATCTATCCGTTTATCCGCCCATCCATCCGACCGGCAAGCCATCCATCCATCCACTCAGCCATCTATCGATCTATGTATATTTCTCGCTCTTCTTCGAGAAGTCGACGAATCGTTACTACTTGGGCTAAAAACACCTTCGGCCCCGTTTCTTAATCCTCGATCCTCCCCGGTGCGATTGATCGATTGCTTCGACAAAAAACCTATAACTTTCTCTTACATAGACGAGCTGCACGAGAAATCAATTACGCGTTCCTTGCTCCCTTGCGTTTCCCTCGACGCTTAGTTCCAGAAATACGATAGAGCGAGCAGCGAGGATGAGGGGATGAGGGGCCGAGGACGGCGAAAGGGTAATGGTTTTAAATACATATACTATACGAAAACTCATGCACGTCGCGTGATGGGGAAAATTTATGCAAACTCAAGGCAGGTTGTGCAGGCAGCCCAAGGAGAGGATCTACTCGAGAAAGATCATTGACTCCGAGAATGAAGTTCACTGCTTTCTTCTACATTCTCTCTCTATTTTTTCCCACTCTTTCGTCCGACACGTTTTCATTATTTCTGCCCCCCCCCCCCCCCCCCCCCCCCCCACCCCCCCCCCCCCCCCCCCCCCCCCCCCCCCCCCCCCCCCCCCC
>JAPYYT010001667.1:0-15367 GCA_030522565.1 Ceratosolen corneri | reverse complement strand
ACCCCCGCAGCCCCCACCGTCCGCCGTTCACCCTGCCACTATCGCCATAACTCTTTTGGGGAATTAAATGAATGCCCAGCACACAGAAATTAACGTACACATTATACATTCAACATAGGTTACACGGGTTTATTTTTCATTTTCACCAGCGCTACCATTTCTTTCTATTATATTCGTCCTACTTGCCACTTTCGTGCAAGGTACATCCACACGACGGATAAACCGCTATTAATCATGTCGATGCATAGACTTCGATGCATGCTTTTAAAATTCCAAGGGCTGCTTTTGTTCATTCTCACCCTGTCCGTCCCTATTATTCGTTCTCATTACAGTCGGCCTTTAATCCACTAAAATTAACGAAAGCATTCGCCGATTTAAAGAATGAATAAGCGAGGGTGGGAACATTTATTTGCATACCCCTTTGCATATCCGCATTTTAATGATTTCTGCATGTATTTTTGTATACCTACAAACACATATGTATATGTATATGGGTATACGCGCGTGTATGTGTGTATATATTGCAGGATCTTCGTCAATGTAAATTTTACTTTTAAAATTCGAAGGCAACGCGTACGTGTTTATTCTGATTTAAGTCTACGAAGAGAAATGACGGTTCAAGGATTTAAATATTTATTTCATTCTTTCACTATTTTAAATATCTTCGGCTCAATCCATTATATTGTAAATTTATAAGAGTAACTTTTCACTTGACACAATTTCATCGTTAAGGGAAATTGCATTTAATAAAATGAGGCTTTTATTATTAGACGCACGTAAAATCTAGGCATGCCGGTCAAATATTCAATATTATTTGAAATCAATAGTTTACACATGCTTTCCCAAATAATCATTCGTTTTAATAATGCAGTACCTAGTACATTTCTCTCATTATGTTTCCAATCGATTAATTGGGGGGGGGGTGGTTTTCACGTTGAGGGGGAAACGAGAGGGAAAAGAAAAGAGAAAATTCACACAAAAGTGCTTTTGTATAACTATGGTTCGCGTGAGATTTGCTTGTCTCCTTTACTATTCTCTATGCATCGGCAAGTCTAGATAGACTTTTACACTGAAAATTTGGTAGTTCACTCTTCGAGTGTAATTCATCCGCAATTTACAATTTTTATAATCCGCTAATAATGGGACATTCATATAAATTTCACGCTATATAACTGAGAACGTATCGTTCGTCGTAGGTGATTATTTGTTTTATTAGCTTCAAGGACGAAATGTGATTTATAATGATTAGAAATTTTATATACGCAAGTCCATTTCATTCGGATAAATTTACATATTTGTTTGAATTGTAAATATTAATTGTCGGGCGAATAAAATATTGTTAAAATTTTTGAATACGAAATTTTATATTACCATTGCTTTATTATAATTTGTAATTATTGTCCTCGACTTAATTGCTCGATACTAATGCATTCGCGTTTGTCCAGCGCACTAAGTTATCGGCTACTCATCTAGATAATCCTATTCCCGGATTTTCTCCAAGTGCGAAGAGCAACATTGTTATATTCAGTTAATCTTGCAATACGTGGAAATATTGCATAACCGATCAATTTTAGAATGTCCATTTAATTTTCATTCATAGTTGGCTCTTTTTATGAATATTAGCACTATGTGCTGGCAATCTTATTATTATCGTAGAGCGCGCCAATGTCATTGAAATTGAAACCGTAGTTGTACGAGAAATCGGCAATAATTGTTGGAATGTAAAGTTAAAGAATTTGCTATTAATTGCCATTCATAAATCATAGGTCGTGAGGCATTAGGCCCTCCCTCAATGTCCTCATAAATTCGTATAAAAATCACCTCCTTAAAGCCAGTGCATTACTCCCCTAATCAACACCATTCCACTCTCTGTGTACCTCGCTGTTGCAAATAGAGTACAATTTCGCTCTAAAAACTTACCGAGACCTGTGTTTGCATTTAAATTAATTCTCGGCTACAGTTGCGCGCGAGCGAACCGTCTGTTTTTCGACGCTATTTGCACAGAAGCTTGCAAATTACGCTAACGCAAGAGGCGAGACGATAATAAACCGCAGACGCATAATATTATATATTACTAATCAATAGTGCCAGATTTATCGTATGCAATATCCCCCTCGGCTATGCACCCCCCGCCCCTCCGCCTCCGCCGAGCGCAAAGCCGAACAAACTGGCGTAATAAAGTGTGGGCGTCGAGAGAAAGGAGGAGGAGAGAAAAAAAGCGAGGATCCCAGTACAATTTACTCGAGTCATAAAGTAAGCGAACGCCTAGCCCTCTGTACTACAGAAAATCACTTAAAAGCTCAAAAAACACTTGTTTGCGAAAAAGAGAGTGAAGAGCTCTTGTCGAGTACTATGTATATGCGCCATCTCCTCCTGCCTTCCGCGCCTTTCTATCAACAACTCACTCGATGGTCATTCTCTGTTTCGCTCCCCATCGCTCTCCCACCACACGCACTGTCTTTATTTCGCCGTCGAACCATTTGCTACAATACGTCTCGACAATGCTCCTTGTCATTCGGCATTCAGTGGCGTCCCATGAAATATCGACGGACTGATTGAACGGTATTGGCAGTGGACACGTGCGCCTGTTTGACGAAAATAAGTACGTGTTGCTAATGATAATTGGCGCGTGAGCTTGCATTATAAAGAGGCACGTGTTTTTTAATAAATTAAGCATCGGCTCGGTGCGGGGTGATCGCGGGGCGGTGGTGGGGGGCTGGGCTAGGCTGGGCAAGAAGAAAAAAGGATTCGAGTGATTGGTCGGAGTTGAGATTATTTTGCCCGCAAAATAGCGCGCTCCAATTTCAATTTCCATTCAAACTTCAAACGAATATTCTGCGCTAAATTAATAATTTGAACAAATAGCATGGAAATAGGCAGTTGGAGGACTATTGCAGTTTTAATTCAATTTAGTGCCGCCGCGGCTCTGTTGATAATTAATTAAACGGGGGGCTTTCTTCAAAAATTTAATTTAAACTTCGTGCCCAGCACACAGACTTGCTGCCCTACGCACTACTCTCTAGCTGCATGTAAGAATTTTATTGCAAAAGTACGGACACTCTCTTAATTTCATATTAAGGGGAAGAGGCCACTCAAATAGGCTGCCGCTGACTCTCTCATTCACAGAGTGCAAGAGCCAACTGGGCGCAGATTGTTTATTCATTCTGGCTGGTGATGTATCGCGACGCACATGTGGATCGCGAGGCTCTTCAAAGAAGAGGTTAAAGTGACCAAAATAACGAGGGTGCAAAAGAGTAATAGAGAACGAGAGAGAGGCAGAGAGAGAGAGAGGGAGAGAGGAGCGAAAACTAAAAGGAAAAAGAAAGCGAATGAGAGAGAGAGAGAGAGACGTCGTGCGGCAGTCGAGGAGGGAGACAAGAAGCTAAGTGGAGAGGGAGTAGGAGAGAGAGAGAGAGAGAGAGAGAGAGATAGACGAATATCACGAGCATTCGCCATACACACAAGTACCGTGTCAAGAAATACAGAAATAGAGTTACGATATTTTTGAAAGAATGTGTCTATAGCCATCTTCGTCCGTACTTTCCTACGTCGAATCGATACAATCAATTCCTACAATTACCTCACGAGAAACGGCCACGCACACGCATCCATATCAAACGGACAACCATTAAGCCACCATTTACATGTAATTGCATCGATATTACGCACAAACGCCGCGCCCTACGCCATTCAATGTCCTTGGCCGAGAGAAATTTCTTACCGTAGGCGCACTTCTACGTACGCCGGCTGACATTAAAGGAGCGATAAAACCTCTTAAAACGAGATTTTTCATAGGTGGCGCAAAGAGAGCGTATGGCGCAGCCGAGCGATAAACGATGCGTCAGTATCCATCTCCGAGGAGTTGAATAAATAAGTTTTCCGACAAACTTAAGCCATCTCATAAATTTCCCGGCTGATTCTCCTGTGACAAGAAGCCTATAGGGGTGGGTGGTTGGCAGCATATACAATTCCAACGTATCTGGGAAAAGCTGCGGAGAAAGGACGGAAAATGGAAGCTTATTCGCGCCCGAGGAATAAAGGCAGATCGTTTATAATTGCAATTCGCGGGGCACTCGGACGAGGCGAGCCAATGCTCGCTCCTCGCCATTTATATTATTAAACATCTTTGGGCGCTTAATGTCCTTTTCGACTTTTTTTTACGCGTGAGGCTTCGAGGTTGGCGACTCCCATCTAAAATTATCCATCCATTTCTACCTCTTCGAGCCGTGTCTCGGTACCCCACTCGGCCGCCTCGATCACGCCTCTCTTCCTCCCCTCCCCGTCCTCGGTCGAAAACCCCTCGCCCCCCGCCATCCACCTCCCCCATCGCTTCCTTCATCTTCATCCCCTGTACCTCGTAAGACTGTCAGCCTCTCGCTCGGCAAAATATACATTCGCGAGCGGTAGACCGACAGCCGCCTCTTTGTTTCTACCACCGCCGTTCCACATCACGCACCTTGTATTCAAATAATTTTAGGCACGTGTTAAATGAAAAATAATTGCTCCCAGCGCTTCTGAAACATGTGCTTTTCGAGCGTAATACGCCGCACATTAGAAAGCATAAAAGCATAGTGCATTAATTGCAATATGAAAATGCTGAAAATTAAAAAGATGTCTTGCAGGTAAAAGCGCGAGGAAAATGTGGGGGTACTTTTTCCGTGGCCGCTGCGCTCGTATAATGCTTTAATTGCTGTTGTGCGTGCACCATTACACCTATTAAAATTTCTCTTCCTTGACACTTTCGACGGCATTGACTGACGAATTAGCGCGCCGGCCATTTGCCTCGGAATTCGTATCGCAAAGTCCTCGTTGCCTTAAATGGAACGCATTTGTCAAATATTTATATGCCGAATTGCCTCCACGAATAATTCCAAGAGGGGGATGATCCGAAACGCAATTATGCCCCCCCAAGCCAGCGAAATGAAAGTACTCGCTCCAAGTTCAATATACGTAAGCAAAAGTTTGCTTTGAAATTGAAGAGAAAAGTTTGGGCGTAGGCGAAAATTTACGGGACGCTCAATATCACGTATGCCTTCTTATCCATCTGTCCCTTACTTCTTCACTTCTTTTCTCATATGCGATGTGCTCCCCTATCGTCGATTTGGCCTTCCGCACCTTTTCTCGATCCACGTTCGCTTATGTTACGCTCAGGAGCCATTTTCGCGTGCGGAGGCCGCTCGAGCGTTTCGAGCACGAGCGACCGTTCCACCTAACGTCCCACTGTTTGTCATTCGCTTCTCCGTCTCTCCCTCTCTCACTCTCCGAGTCTCCATCTCACTTGGTCTCGTAGCCCCGTGGGCACAGGGCGTAACCACACTGTTACGCGCCTCTGCGCGGCTACGTTTCTGGCATTGGACGCGCGCTCTTCTGAATGTGTGGAACGAGAGCAAAGCCAGCAGGCAAGTTTGGAGATGCGACTCGGCAGTGAAGGGGGGGAGGGGAGGGGAGGCGGCTCGTGGAAGAACGAGCTTGCCTATGTAAAAGTGAAGCCGTGCACCTCGTTAGGGAATGCCAGCCGCACATGTGAATTCCGCGGTTAGTGTTTCCGGCTGTACGTGCGGGGCTGAGGCCAATGTTCAACAGCCGCGGGGTGCTTTGCGTGTGTGCGCGGGGGGGGGCGCCTTTAGTCTTTAATTGGGTTTGTCTTTGGGCTTACTGCGCACGACGAATATAAAGCTTTGATTAACGAATTCTTCTTGCCTTGCCCCCCCGCCCCCTGCACATCCGAGCAAAACATTTGGCGTCGAGGGAGAGGAGCTCGTCGCTCAATCTTCCTCATTATCGGAATACGGGCTTTTTTTTGTGCCTCCGACACCGCTCCCACATCCACCCACATCGGCACACCCCCTCGCCCATCCCCCATCCGGCGAGTGCTCAATTTCAGCTCAAACGATAAGTCAAAATGTTTCTTAAATTGCATCCTTTGTCTAGCACCCGACACCGGCCTTTTCTTTTCTCCTCGGCTCCCACATTCCCAGGTTCGATCGACTTCATTCTCTCGTTAAAGCAAAAAAAGGTAGAGTAAAAAGACCATTAATTGGCTACTCTGGGCAATCGGCATCTTGAAATAACGATTGTTTTAGGTGTACATCAATGTTGAAATTAAAAGGAATGGCTTGAACGTCAAGTAGTTGAATGCATTTGGGCCACACTTGTGTACCGTTCGCTCCATTTGCCGACAAATATAGCATAAAGGCATTTATTTCTATAATTAATGACAATTATTCAATTAATCAAGCGTCAGTTTCCGTAATAAGCGTGTCGATGAAAAATCGTGGAAATGCAACTTGAATTGATGCGTGCAAAAACACTTGTCAAACGATAAGCTTCCCTTTTTATTATAATGCTATAATAAAGTAGTCTATATAGATAGTACAATATGATAGATCTGCATATAATAGATTGCGTTTGAAATAAAATATAAAGCTTTTAATTATCCCATCCATTATCTCCATATTTATCTCTCTCTCTCTCTCCCCTTACACACGCACACGCACACACACGCTCACGCACACGCGCGCGCGCACACACACACACACACACACACACACACACACACACACACACACACACACACACACACACACATGCATCCATCACCATGGCATAATAAAATTAATTTGCAAGCTGATAATTAGAGAAGGTACAAATAAATAGAGAGGGCCTTTATCGCGTACATTTTAAATAGGGAAGTCGAGAGATTAAGCAATTACAAACGATATAATAAATATTCAGGATACACGTGAAAATTATTGCAAAATTTGGAAGAGCATAATGTTGGCTGAGAATGAATGAATTAGCTGGGAAAAGATTGGCCCAATCTGTACAGCCGGCATTATTCATTATCACTTGTAACCCACGGTCTTGCTGGCTGCCTCTTTATTATTCCGAATACAAAAGCAGGGAGCGGCGGTGAAAAAATCCCGTTGCCCTTGGGGCGTGAGCTAAAGAAATTACGCTGGAATGCGGATTCGATGGACTAGAAGGGGGGAAACGGGCGTTTATTGTCGGTTCCCCAATTGAGGCCAGAACGAAACGAAAGGCTTGGCGACAATATTTTCAAGGGCGTGCGTGTCTACGCTGACCCAGGCCCTGGCCAGCCAACCACCGGCCAAGCAACGGACGTGATGAAGGGACTGTGACAGAGAATGCGAGCACCAAAGAAAAATAAGTCGCCGGATTCGGGTGCAGGTGGAGGAGGAGGAGGAGGAGGAGAAGGATGTGGATGGGGCTGGGGCTGGAGTGCGGCGGCCGCGGCGGCGGCGGTGGTGGTTTTGGCGGGGAGGAGGAGGAGGTGGTGGTGGCGCTGAGCGACGAGGCGAGGGGCGAAAAAAGGATTTGACAAAAAAATGAAAGGCACTTACTTTCTCGCCTGCGACACTGGCGGCCTTTTATCGAACATCGATACAGGCTTCAACCGCAAACTGGCATCGCCAAGCTTCTCCCTCGTCCCCCGTATCCCTTTCTCGCATTCGATCAAGGAAACTGATAAATCAAATGGAAGATGAGGTGGCTTCGCTTATGGATGGAGAGGCAGCAATGAAGCGACGACAAAGTGAATCAGAGCGAAATTAGGTAAATTATTTTTCCTCACAGCACAAAGAGGGCCGATGGATATGATGCCCTTACCGCGCTAAGGGGCTGCTCTCGCGCGAGAACCGATAATATAATGTAAAATAAGCACGCCCTTTTTATCGATTACGACCCCTCGCTCGCTATCATTTTAACTTTCGCCGAGCCACATTTCACATGTCTCTCTCTCTCGCTCTCTCGCTCGCTGGGCGCTCTCCGTGCGCTCTCCGTGAAGAGAAAAGTCCGTGTCATTGCGGCTTCAAAGCAAAAAGTCACCGCCACGCGCTAAGGGCTCTGCAAAATAATTTTATCCTTCCTCGTTTTATCTTTCTCTTTAGCCAGGCAGCGGGCCGTGCGGCGTTAGAAAATACGCGCGCAGGATGCACGCCGCAGCGGAAAATGACAAAAGCAGAGATACGCGCCGCCACGGAAATTGGAGAAAAGCAGCCTCCTTAGCTGCGTATGCGGATCGTGCACTTTTATTTCCCCCCACCTCCCCCCCGAAGACAACAGAGCCGTGCTTTCAATCTGTGTCGGCGCATTCGGTTCCTTGATAAAACCATATGGAATTACAGACGCTCGTCACGGTCGAAGGACGCCCTCGCGCATACGCATAAGAGGAAAGCCGGCGATGAGACCTGACCTGACGCGCACCCGCACTGCCTTCCTAATGAGAATGTCTGCTTGGCACTCTGCGGGATTTTCGCGGTTGCGAGCCTAAGCAGCCTCTTGGCGACAGTTTCAGTGATGAAAGATGAGAGGGAGCCAGTGGTTGAGCGCCAAGAGGCCAGATTCAGAAACTGTGGCCCCAAGTAGTAGAATCCAGTGGCTTGGGCATCGGGCATTTTATGCTTGGCCTTGTGAAACTCGAATTTGAGAGTCGGGGGATGCATTCTCTGGCTATGCGAAACTACGGACGAGTATTGTGAATCCGTGGAAGAAGAGGTTTGGGTAGGCATCGAATTCCACATTCATTCGCCGCCTGATAAGGTCAAGTCTTTGAGCGAGTGTTTGCCAAGTCGGAGAAGCTTTTCTCCATCTCAAAGTTACATCGATGCAATTGCCAAAGCCCTTTGACAATGGCAATTATTATATTATTAATTATTTGGCGCTCCATTGGAAAAAGTAAAAGATCCGCCAATTAGCAAAGTCGGCGGTCGGTGGTTGGCAGCTCGGCTCCTTCCACCAAACTGCCAAAGGCACAATAATAACTTGTCCTATTTGGCGAGAATAATGACGAATGGTCGCGCCCAAGGGCCCTAATATTTCCAACTATTATTATGCCGAGGCATGGCTCGATAGGGGCAGTCCGGGCCTAAAGCCTAAATCACCAGCGTCGCGCTTATCAAAGCTCGCGCCACATCATTGGCCATTTGTCACTCTGATATTAAACGATTTCGTCGACACGCACTACCACGCACTCGGCTTTTTCCCGCGTGATGGGAGGACGGGAAGAGAGGAGAGGGCGGCCGATGGAGGTTAAACTGGCGTAGTGAGTGATGGCGGGAGGGAATTGGCATCGGTGGGTATTGGGCCCGTGGAGGCGGCTGGCTCGGTATGTACATTGGCACTCGAGCGGATCTCCGTGACAGCACTGTCAAATGCTGGCCCGCGGGGAGCCCCGCCTCGTTGCCATTGGTCTATGGTTAATTCGCGACGGGGTACGCGCCGTGCATACACTGCCGTTTGAGATTCGTCGATTCGGGGAAAGGGGAAGGCCGTGTGTAATTGAAGGGCGGGGGTGGTGAGGAGCGGCGGAGGAGGAGGAGTTGGCGCAACTCATGTTTTATTTGTGGCTGTTGGTAAATATTCGGCGGCGATATCGAGTGTTTTATGGGGTGGGGGGGGGGGGTATGTAGTTGGGTATGTGCGACGGGCGATTAATTCGGGCGGGTTTTGCGACTTTGGGAGTGAGGGAGGTGGGGGTTTTTGAGGCAGGGCCTCATTGTTGTGGGTGTTTTGTTATTATTCGGCATGTTTTCTTGAGGGCGAGATGGAGTTGGTGGGCTCGGGCTCGCCGGTATTTCGAATTGCGAACGAGTAGTTGCAAATGCCAGGCTTTTTCATTGTTCCGCGAGATTGCGAATGTGCTTGGGCAAATGAAAATTGGATTGATTTCTTGGGGCGGGGGGGTGTTGGTGGCCGTTGTGGGCGAGCCGCGTCTTTGACGCGTAATGGCAATAATTTTCAGATTTAGCTGCAGCACAGGGCGCACGAAAAATTATTACCGCAAAGCAAACAACAGCATCCCGAGATTGCCTTGGCGTTAAAATTTGAATTACATTAAACTGCGGATTAATGAAAATGTACAGCGGGGATAAAAACAGCATTATGCTTACGCAATTACGATTTAACAATTTTAAGGTGCTTGTAATTTGTTTGTTATTTTCATTTGTTGGGAGAGTGCTTGCTGTTGGCTTTAATTCTGTAACCATAATTTTGAAAACTCTTCTTCGCCGTTTTATTGCATTTCCGAACTTTCGTATTACCAAATGAACTTAAAATTTTATAAGTAAGATTATAAGATAATTAAAAAAGATATACACCACGCCGTGGAGATTGTAACTTGATAAAATTAAATTTCGCTCTTAGTTTGTTATTTTTATCCCTCTTTTTATTATTATTATTATTATTCGTATGCTTTTTTTTCCCTATGAAATTAAGGCACTTGCGCCTAGCCAGGGAGCGAAGAAAATCCTAATCACTACAATAAAGCCGCGAGATTTCCTTTACAAATCCAAACTATCTATCCATCTACACGAAGCACTACCGCATCCGCATTCCCCAAGTCATATTCGCCAAGTGGTTTAGTTTACTACGAGATTACGAGGACATTTTTTGCGCTCTGCCGACGATAGCGAATGCTCCGCCGCCGAATGATCATAATTTCGGCTCATTGTGTCAATACGAGGACACGAGTGTGTAACGCCATCGTGGGGCCAACAATTTTCCTCCTTTAAAATTCCACCGCGCATAGAGAGTGTTAACACACACAAGTTTAAGGGCGGGTAATTGCGATTGATCGGTGGCATTACAATTCGCAGCGCACGCACATACGCAATTGAAGCTGGTGAGGAGAGGCTATTGGTAAACAGGCGGGAAATAAGTGTTGGCAGTGTGCTATACTCACTCGGCTGCATTCTACAGACGTTTCGTCTATTTCACTCCGACTTGATATTTGCTAATGTAAAATACGCCGTATAATTAATAGCAAATATGCACGTGTGGTCGAGGCTTTATTGTAAGGTCTCACCTTTGCGAATGAAGAGCGGACTCTGCGGGGGCAATCGAGGCTCGTAGTAGTGGTGGTGACACATTGCACACTCTCCTGAGCGATCGAGAGATTATTTTTCTCGCCCAAAGTGTCGGATCGGTCAATAATTAGCGTAGGCGGCGAGCCTCTCGCATAAAAGTATCGCATTAGCGTTGAAGAGGCAAGGCAGTTACTGTGATTAGGCGTCCGCAAGTTGCCAGGAGGGTCCTGCAATGTGCTTGTGTGTGTGTGTGTGTGTGTGCAAGAGCATCGTGGCAGCGCGAGTTGGGCGAGTGCCGCTGGTGTTGAAGCCTCGGGTTCGCGACTTTGTGATATCATATTCGCTGCTGCACTGCCGCGGCAGTGAAAAGTGTGGGTGTTGATGAGTGCCAGGGTATATAGATGGCACATGTGCACATTAACGTGTGATGGGGGGGGGGATGTTTGAGGGTGCCGTGAGCGATACGTAGGTACAGGCAGGGGCATCCAAAGTTCCAGAGCAGCCCCCTGTTGTCCTGTGCGAGGACGAATTTAACGGTGGATTGTTGTAGGTGGATTGTAGGTGGATTGTAGGTGGATTGTAGGTGGATTGTAGGTGGATTGTAGGTGGATTGTAGGTGGATTTAACGTCAAGCTATTCGCGCCCTGGCATGTACGATAGGCGAGTGCATATAAGTGACATTGCATGAGCTATGGAAGCGTGGGAGGGGGGATTTCGGCTTGCAAAAGCCAGGCGTAATGGTATTTGGCTCGTAGATTAGAATTAATGAATTTCGCTGATCTTTAGAGGGAAAGATGAAACGCCACTGCCTCCTGCAATTCTTTCATTAATTATAACATTTAAGATTGCTCGCCTCTTGCCTCTCCCTCGCTCCCCATTCTTTTAAAAAAATAATTCCCGCCCGCTCTTAATGCTCTCGCAGCATAATGCTTTAAATTATTCTTTAATTTCTCACGGTAATCAGATTACACGCCGCATTACTCCTTAAACATTTCGCCGTGAGATTTCGTTTGCCGAGTGAAAAAAGTGCTGCGGCTAAACTGGCGCGCGATTTGATTTCAATGCGAATTATTAACGAGCGTGAAATTACAATTGTAATGGGGCCCTGGAGCAACTAATCGGCCTTATTTCGCGATGATACTTTCCTTTCCTCTCTTACATTTCTTGGCTGAAAGTAGCTAAACTAAAGCTCTTTAAATTATATACGCGCAAACAAACTTGGGGGCCCGCATACAAATATATATAGAGAAAGCCGTGCAAACGAATACGCAAATTCGCATGCAAATGTGCATAAACAAATACATATCAGTTTATAAGAGTTTGTGGGCGCGGTGGGGGTGCGTGTGAATTTTTTAATTCTAATTACGAGGAGTATTTATCTTCCTTGTGCTGTTCAATGCATTTTCATATTGCGCTCCATCTTTTCTCTCGCTCACTTATTGCCTCAGCTGGGATCGAAGATTTTGCCAACAGAGTAGTAGTATATTGTCGTGGGGAATCAATAAAAAATATGTCTTTCGCGTGTCGTCCAAGTAGTGGACTCGCACTGCTTATTAATAATAGCGAGGAAATAAAATTGGGAAATGGAGGATAAACGCGGTAGTGTATGTTTCTTAGGCAACGAAATATCTTGTCAAGTCCCTCCACCTTCCGATACTCCATCCAACACAAAGTCGCGAATGCTGTAGGTGAGGGGTGCCGGGGAATATAGAGAGGCAAATAAAATAATTCAATTATTGAAGCCAACTCCATCAGCTCGATATACATTCTTTTTCACGAATCTCTGTTTATTAACTTTGCAATTAAAATATATAGAGGCAGTTGCTCAATTATTAGCAATTCGATGGACTATTCGGTGCAGCGGACTTTTTGCGCCATCGCGAAATGGAGGAACAATAAAACCAAGTACAAATTCGGTGCAAAAAAGAAGAAGAAGAGAGATGGACGAAGGAATTAGAGAAAATTAAAGGAAAGAAAAAAAAGGGGGGGGGAAGCAGCAATGGAGCGATGTAATAATTGGAATGTGCTTTTCTTTCGGCAATAATTGTATTATTTCGTGTGCCGCAGTAGTGCACTCGAAGGGAATTTAAAATCATCCGAGAAAAGGTGCGATGCATAATCATAAGCAGCCTCGGTGTAGGAAAATGTATTTGTATGCAAAAGTGAAAATGCACTCTAATAGAAGCTCCAAGGAAATTGGAAAATGGTACGTTCCGCAGTTCGTCTCGACCTTTGGGCGCTCGGAACTGTTGGAACTGCCGTTGCTCGGGATAGTGGAAGTCGAAGAGGGACGAATTCAAATGAGATTGTTCGTCCACACTTCGAGCTTGTAATCAAGCGGCGTCAAAAGGGAAGAAGAGTGCGCGCAAGCTCCCTCCCAACTTGAGAGACAGAGCGACCTCGAGACTACGCTCTCTCTCTCTCTGCGTGTCGGTGTGCGTGCGCCTCTGTGCGTGTGCTCGCGTGTGTGTGAGAGAGAGCGGTGGGTGCGTGCGCGAAAGATGGAGATAAGAGATAAAAGACGGAGGTTCCAAGTAGACGGTTCGCAATTAGAATTACTCATTAGGCTAAAACGAGATATAGACTCTTTTCTTCGTAAAAGTTGAAATTTCTCGTGCAAGTCGTCTCAATCGCGAGGAATGTAATAGAGACGAATAAGTGGACTCGCAGTCTTAACGCTTCTCTTTCGCCGATGTGTGCGTAAGGGGATGGGGCTGTTTACTTATTTTACTGAATTATTGAATTAGTTCATCAAATTTGAATTACGCATTAACAATGTCAACTGCGCTAATGAAATTCAATTCTCGTACTTGGCAGAGTGAGTAAATAAGAGTTATTTTTTATGATGAATTCGACTCTCCTTTTTAAGTAAGCGTACTTCGTGTTTTCTGAATTAAGTTGCTCGCATTAAAAGGTTTTCTCTTCCCACATTATGGCACCGGAACGCTTTAATTCCATACGAGGTGGTGCAATATTTAGAGAAAAGTATACACGTAAACACTAAGTGCAGTCTCATATTATTAAACTGAGCAAATAATTTATAACTCCTCCTCGGCCTTACCACGTGGCTCCTCTTTTTATCTTTTCATTCCTTTCTCTCCCGAGTCTTCAATTTACTTATTCACTTGTCCCCAACGCAAGTTTTTCTTTCGGCTTCTTTTCTTACCTAAGCGAGCCAGAATTTCATTCCTTTTTCATTTTACAATGGAATAAAGAGAAATGTCAAGCCCGACTTGTTCCTTTTCTCTCTCTCTCTCTCTCTTTTTCTCTTTTTTTTTTAATTTTTTTTCTAATTTTTTTTCTCCCCCCTGTTTCTCCCTTGTCGTGTTCAGCCTGGCTCGAACCATTATTATGTTTTCGAAAATTCGCAAATTTACAGAGCTGCCTGCATATTGGAATAGCTTGTCACTCTAATGGAAAAATATCAAGGAGGCTCCATTAGTCCCTTACCACAACCAAACAACATGCACAACCGATGATTCAAAATCCCTCCATTAAAATTCCGCCATCACAAATGTTTACCTAAAAAAAAAAAAAAAAAAAACACTGTACATTTCGCGTCGTCGTCCTTCTCTAATTAACTGTAAGCGCGCGGGGCAATTCTTATATTCAATTTCCAGCATTGTGAGTGTGTGTCTCTCGCTGAATAAAGCTTTGAATTAAAAATGTAATTAAAATATGAATATGGAAAGTTATATTTAAGGGGCTTCCTTTTACGTATAATGGACAGAGTTTGCAAGGCGATCATTATTCTACACCAGTTAAATGTATTCCTTTGTGAGGGTATGACGAGGTAGAGCATAAATTTCGTCATGGTTTGTGAATCGTGAAATTTCGGGGCTGAACCAACACACGTGGATGAAATCTCACCGAAAATAGACGAAATGAAACCATCACCGCGACACCTTCAACTTTTCATGCCACGATCATGACACACTTTGGCAAAAGCTTGGAACCAGCATTATTAAAGCCCACGACCGACACAAATCTTAAACTAATCTCTACACACACACATATGTATATGCATACATATAATTTGACTTCCATTTTTGTCCGTCGCAATTTTCCAGGCGAAAAAACAAAGAGCCCTCCGCCACACACACCAAAGACGAGAAACAAATACGCGCAAACATTTTCCATCTCTCTAGTGTGCGCGCCTTGGCATGTGTTCCCACTTTAGCGCAGCTGCTCTCTTCCGAGCGGATTCCAACTACGCTAGACTCCAATGTCCGGCAGACTAAACAAATCGACGCCTCATCCCCCGTCGTCCTTATTAATAAACTACCTCAAGCACTTTCTCAATTATCGATGCATTGCCCTCTCCGGCCCCTCAAACAACAATACAAGCAACGCAACTTCCATCACGCTCATCCGGCCCTGGGGATCTTGTTTCCCACCTACCCCCCGACCCATCAACCGCCAACCTCTGTCCAACGCCCACCCAACACCCCGTCAACTGCACTCCCAACACCAATCCCACAATCTGACCAACATCTGGCCTACCCAACGCGCTCAAATACAAAAAAAAAAAAACACTTACC
>JAPYYT010001666.1:0-24534 GCA_030522565.1 Ceratosolen corneri | reverse complement strand
GGGAGGTGGTTTTGGCGAGACTGGCGGCTGGGCCCGGCGGAGGATGAGGCGGTGCTCGACGAGATGGCGGAGGGAGGCGTGTGTGTGGGGGAGGGAGAGAATGGGTAGGAGGTCGGCTGGCTGGCGGGGAACGGGGATAGAGTACAGAGAACCGCGGTGCAATTTATTCCATCCACTGGTTTGCTTAATACGGTCATCCGCGTTTCGGCAGGTGGTTCATTAGGAGCAGCGCCGCCGCCGTCGCCGCCGTCGCCGCCGCGGCTGATTTACATCGCGTTTGTCGCCGTGGCAAGTGTTAATTTATATGGCGACACAAGGAGAGCGAGAGCAAGGATATTATTTAAGAAATGGGTGGAGAAGAGGTGGTGCTGGTACAGTTAATAAACGCGTGGTACGCGCAGTTGGAAATAATTTGCAGTCGTCGGTTGTTGTTGCTGCCGATGGTGCTGCTGCTGCTGCTGCCGCTGTAGTTGTTGTTGTTATTTTTTGTTAACGTTCTTTCATATCCGCCTCTTGGGTTTGCTCTTTTGGTTCTTATTTTGTTTTTGTTTATTTTTTCGTCTTATTTTTTGGTTTTTGTCCGTTTGTGGGAGCGGCTTGTCGATGCTGCGAGTATACGATGTATTAATTAGCCTCGAGGCCTTCCACGTGCGCGAGCTTTAAAAAAATTCGAGATTGTTGATTTATCGTCGGTTATAATTGCATAAACATATTTTGATAATGTTTGCTTTAATTAAGTTTTTCAATTACGGCGGCCAAATATTTGAGCGCCTAGTTATACAGTAATATCTCGAAAGGTTATTGGGGGTATTGGCTTATCATTATCTTTCATGAGATGAAGTAGAAAGTGCGCGATTTCACGTGTAAATATTTGCACGGGGATTCGGATGCTACGGCCGGGGAAAGATCGGAGAATGGGAGTGAGAGCGAAGTCGGGCTTCCGCGAGAAAATCACCTCCAATAAATTTGAATTCGGCCTACTTACCAGCAGCCGGTAAATATCGGCGCGACCGAGTCGTCATCCCCTCGCCGGCCGCCCTCGCCCTCGCCACGCTCGCCCGGAGCGCAAAGATCGACACGAGTTCGTCCCGCTAATCCCTCCCGGTTGAGCTGAGACGACCTCTCGGAGAAAAATGCTGGCAGCCTCGGCGGCCGTGGCAAATCGCCGCTATCGGTCGCTCCCTCGGGTGCGAGCGCCTCTTAAACGTGTTAATTCGCTAAGTCACGTGCCGGGGCGAACAAACACACGGTGGCGAGGGCAGAAACTTAAATTACGGTTTCGTGTCGCCGGCCTCGGGGGAGCCGTCGTGACTCGCGCGCGCGCGCGCGCGCCAAGTAAGTACGTGTTTCAGGCGTGTATATGTACATGGAGGCGCCCAGTCAAGTTTTAATGGATCGCGAAAGCGAGTCACTGGAGTCCTGCACCTCCTCCCGCCGTCGCCACCCTGCCCTCCCCCCCGTGCGCCCCCCGCCCCCCCCGCCGCCGCCGCTCGTTCCACGCTCGCAGGCGATGCAGCCAGTGATCATGGCGCAGGCGCGTTAAGGGCCCTTTGATCGTCCCGCCGGGGCCGTAACCACCCGCCGATCGAATCATAATTTTAGCGCGCAAATATCGCGATACAATGCATTAGTCGGCCGTAAACGAGCGTATGCGCGCGCACTCGTACGCATTGGCTCGTAGCCCCGCTACGAGCTACGGCTCCTCCCGCCCCCCTCCCGGTAATTACACGGTCCGCATTTATGGTTTGGATGCTCGGGCCACTGGGCCCTGGCCTCACCATCCACCACCTCGATCGCCTCGAACTTTTAAATCGACCGGATTCCCGGAGACTCGGGATTTGTACGTGGGTCTCGCTGTCGGCCGGGGGACCGCGATTGGCGCGTGCGTTGAAACTCCAAGTGTTTAAAGGAAAGGACGGGCGGCAAGTGGAGTGGCAAAAATTCGGGACTTAGAGAAACAGTTAGAACTGTTGACCTATGGAGAAGGCGAGTCGACGTCGTGCACGCGAACCTCGAGGCCCGCAACGCTCATACTAATGCTGAAGCGAGCGAGCGATCTCTCAAGATTGCTGGGCCGTGCGCTTAAACTTTTAAACAACATTAGCTGGCAATTCGACTAATTATGCTGTGGAGCATTAGGTATGCTCGTGCATAAATGCACGTGTGTACTGCGAGTGTATTGACATACATTATTAGTCTGCTTACATCTTATCTAGTTTTAGTTCTGATGTTATTCTGTATGCAAATTGGGCGGCTAACTCTTACATAAAAACTCGCATTTAATGAGTGTAACGTGATCTACGCCATTAAGCGTCTGGCTTTATTTCGAAGAATTTCTAAATAACAAGAGGCAAACGATTTCTTTTCGTCAAATCCTTATTCTTTGTCAGCGACACACCAGCACTTTCTTTGACGGAGCAACTTTTTCCAATTTCCATTCCTAGATACATTATTGGCTACACCATTAAAAGTAAGGTTCGGCATACTTTGTATATATATATATATATATATGTGTGTGTGTATGTATATATATACACCATTAAAAGTAAAGTTCGGCATACTTTGTGTGTATATATATATAGATATGTGTGTGTGTGTGTGTGTGTGTGTGTGTGTGTGTGTGCGTGTGTGTGTGCGCGTGTGTGTGTATTCTGAGCCTTAGGGCAAATTAGACGAATATCAACGCCCTTAGACATCAATATAAATACGTAACACGTAGCTTACGACTCGACGAGCAGTTCTTGTTTTTCGCAATATAGCCAATGCTATAGTCCGGCATTTGTGTGACACTCGTGGGCTTGTGCCCTTTGCACATTTCATATTTGCATTCGAATTGTAACAGCTCCAACCTCCCTCCATCTATCTAACCAATTCACTTTTATCCCATGCGCATATGTTTTCTCTCTTTTTCTTTTCCGTTCTTACTCCAGTTGAGCGCCGTTTATCTCTCGCTCTTCTTATCCCTCGGCGATTCTCTCTCTCTCTCTCTCTCTCGTATCTCGCCTTTACCTGCCCCCATCCTTATTCCCTCTTCTTCCCCCGATTCGTATTATCTTTCCCCGATTACATAGCATCATGAAGTAGCAGATATTTTTAAACGTATTATTTTAATCTCATGCTCACTGCAAACTAATTAGGGCATAAAAATACATAGTGTCCGAGTGTAAGGCAATCGTGTCGTTATTAATAAACAAACACGCATTCGAATACGTGTTCGGCTTAATAAATATTTTGCCGTTTATAAATAGATTGCTTGCCATACAAATTTCAATGTTATATTTTATTCCTCGAACATACGCTAATTTTAAAACTATTCATTTATACATTGCCAATGACTTTCTAATTCCATAATCAATGCTTAAGCTTGTAAGACACGTACGTGCAGGCATATGATACCATTTTTCAAGAATGCATATTAAAAACTTTAATTTTTTTTTTCTTAACTTCAATAGCACGATTTCACCCAGTTGTTTTTACATTATTTCCTCTTTTGTTATATTTCTCGTGTTTCTCTCCTCCCTCGTTCTATTACCCCTTCCAGCTCTCGCGCGCAAATACACATATATTTGTTCTCTCTTTCTGATACGTCGACTCTTATTTCTCCTTCCACAGGTTCCCTCGCTATAGCTTGGATCTAGTACCGGAAATTCTCCCTGTGCAAAGAAGAAAGTCTCTACCTAAACCAACACTGCAACCCCGGAAGCACATACAGCTCTCTCTCTCTCTCTCTCTCTCTCCTATATACGTCCACTTCAATATGAAAACTCATACGACAAGCATATTACGAATTTCACGAGTTTGATGGCATTTCACTTTGTCTGCCGGTTGGAAGGAAGAGGTTAGAGTTACGGCGAAAACATCTAAATTAAATGCTCGAGACTTTAATTTTGTAACCGGTTGTGTTGAATTTTGTGATACTTTATACTTGGACTTCCCCTCTTTAAGACTTTATTATACAGTCGCTTCTCTACTTCTCTAAAGCAAGCCATTATTACATAAATTATTTCAGCAAATAATTTAATAATATCTTAATGTTAATTAATTAAATCTTAATTAAATCACAAATCTTGAATCTTAAAATTCAGTTAAAAATTTGAAAATATTCCCTTTAAAGCTTTTGCACAACATTATTATTCATCTTAGGAATTCCATTCCCAAATGTGACTACACGCATTTTTCAAAAGCGTATAAAATCTTTATAATTGCGTTTAACAAAGTGTTCTTCCGATAACTAAATTCAACATAAATATAGCGATAAAAATAATGTAAAAATTATTCCCCCGTCAATCAAATCATCGAATAAAACAGCCCATTTCTATAATACAAAAGCTTTAAAAATTCTTCTCGCACGTTATTCTTTCATTCTTTAATTAAAATTCATATTTTTAATAACATGCCTTTAAGCACTGCAAAGTTCGAGAAACTACATAAATAAGAATTTCCTTTCGAATTCCGTCGCAAATACATTATTTATATGAAATATCGATTAAATGAAATACTCCAAGTTTGAACGGAGAAGCAAAATAACAAAAACTCATTTAAGAGTTGGAAATTTCAATAATACATTTATTTTCTGCCAACTTGCACGCCCATTCTATTTGGATTTTGAATAAATTTTCCATGTGTGATGAAAAATTAAAAAAATATCTTGTTAATTTTTATTTACTTACGGGCGAGCTCGCACACATGCGCATGCACACATGCACCCACGCAGCAGACACGCACGCGCAGCCAGACTTACCCACGGGTCCTATAAACATGCGCACGATAGCCGTGCGCCTGCGAGCATGTGCACAGCATACACACATACAGATAGACGTGTCTCGAGTTGCAACTTCTTGGAAATTCAGCAACTTTGCGCGTAGTTTTTTCTTTTTAAGACTAATTTGTTATAATTGTTTTTTCGTTCAAGTTTTTGTATGTAATTTAATGGCAAATACACACACACACACACACACACATATATATATATATATATATATATTCATTAAATGCATAAAATTACTTTGTTATTCTTCATGCTACCAATCTCTAAATAATTTATGAAAAATAAATTTAGAAAGCACATTAATATTGCAATTTGTTATATACAAATTTAAAATAAAAATGAAGGAAAATATATTAATATAAATGTACATTGTATGTCTTTTATGTTAACAAAAATTTGGTAATATTAATTATATTAAACTCGATAGAACGTTACTTCATTATAGAATTGATTATAGACAATCATCAAGATCATATTAACATTTATAATAAAGTACAAGTAATAAATTTTTTTAAATATTATAAACTTGGTTATTTTAAACTTTAAATATTATGTGCTCTGGTATGTGCATAGGGTATATATTTTGTAATCTGCAACTTATAAGCATTTGTCAATATTACAATAACAATAATACTAACAATAATGTTTCGAAGAAAAAGTTTATTTACGTATCAATCAGATACGATAAATTCACTACAATAGAAAGCCAACATATTTACGTTAGGCTAAACAGAAATAAATGTAAACATCGAGTGTGCATTGTTGTATTAAAATATTAAGGACAAATATCACATCAAAATAGTAGAGACAAGTTGCATTATAAATAGAAAGAAAACAATAGACTATGGAAAGGGCATTTTCCACTACAATTGTTATTTTTTCCCGCAATATGAATGAATATATACGTAAGAGAATGGCGAACAACGGAATATCGGTACACATTGAAAAATCAATATTGGGTTATAAAATTTTCGATTATTAAAAAAATAATTTACCATTATTATTCAAATTATATAAATAAAATGGTTTTTTTTTTTTTTTTTTTTGTTCATCTTATATTGATTTGTAAACGAGTCGTCAAGCAGTGTGGGGTATGGGTATTCCCGAGAAAATATCATTATGGAAGTACATTGAAGCATCTTCAATGAATTACATCGCGATAGAGGCAATAATAGTAACGAAATTTGTATTTTTTGTATTTAAAATTTGCATTCAACTGGCGAAAGTATGAAAAGTTAAATTTTTCTAATAGTGTTATAATACATGCGAATTCCTCGAGATGGAAATAGAGAGAAAACAGTGAGTGCGACCAGGTAGCAAGTATGCTTAAGTATAATTAAGAAGGATGAATCGCGAAAACCGTTTTTTCACCAAATATCGCCTCGATTGTAAGATTTAGTTGCAGTTTATTTAGTTACCGAGGCACTTGGTCGCCATAATAATAAAGACGTATAATCGGGCAAAGTTTGCTAGTGGAGGTTTCGGTTATGGTTGGTAAGCCGGAATGTCGAAAACGAGTCTCCGGACAGTCCAGCTCGATGATTCCGATTAACCCCATTGTTAATGGTGCTGCACTTCATTACAATCTCAAGCTTTATTATGTCGGAATAGAATGAGATTGTGGTCGAAGGGACGGAGAGGGTTTTAATATTTATTGAAATGGAATGGCGAATCCGCGTCTCATCTCCCAGGATTCATATCCGACAAAAACTATGCGCACCAGAAGGGAGGAGAGAGAGAGAAAAAAGGAAGGAAGGATGATGCGGGACTCCAGAACGGTAGCTGCAATCAGATATGAGTAGCTTTCGTTACTTGGAAATGGACGGTTTTACTTTATTTATGTCGCTCTTTTGTTGGGATTTCAGGCATGTACGGAATACTCGGAATTCCAACCATCTGACACTAAATTACATTTTTAAACTGACGTTGCTGGGATTCTTTTCATTTTCTTTAAGTTTCACAATTATTCAAAAATTTGCATTGCAATTTCAAATTAAAGTATTTTTATATTATTGTCCAATGCTCGGAATCTCTTTTGTGCATTGACAAATTAATTTCTTAACGCAAATTACAGCCGATTAAAATTTTTTTTTTTTCTCTTCAAATGCAAGGTTCCCAAGATTACATAAGCTTGTATTATAATTATACAAACGTCAAATTTATGAAAATTCGATAAGCAGTAGGATTAATTTATATATATATATATATATATTGCCAAAAAATAATCAATTGCTATTATAATTTATAAATGTATACGATCATTTTATTGCATTATTTAACTTTGATTATATCATTTAATACTTTATAACTTAAAAATGAAGAAACTTTAGAATAAGTAAAATACTAAAATATTTATTACAAATATTTGAAATATAAATTTAAAATAAAATAATGGAATATACCTTCTTATAATAAAATAATTAGAAGAATTAACTGGCAGCGAAGCTTTGTAAATTTTCAAAGCCAATTATTGTATTTTATCATGATAGATTAAATTACATAATTGTTTTTATTTTCAACAGGGTACTACAGTCTGTGCAGAAAAAACTTAATAAATATTAAAAAAAATATTTAATAAAAATATTATAAGAAAAGCGAAGTTAAAATTGAATTCTTATGTATTTATAGTGAAGTCGTATATTTATTATATTTTTGCACAAAATGAAAATTTATATTTATTTATACGTATACATTTATTTGTGCAAATAAATGAATTAAATTTTTTAATGGCTTTAAAGTATAATAATTTTTTATCAGCGTATCTAAGTGTAATTATTTACTTGTTCAATAGAAGGCAGAATAAATATTTGACTATAAATAGTTACAACGTAGAAATGAAAATTTTAAAATCATGATAATTTTAAGGTGGATATAAGATTATCTTATTAGATTATAAACATTTATTACTAAACTTTTGTAATTAAAATTTTATTTAAAAAGTGAAAAATATAGAAATATCGACGTTCTATATAATGTTTTTAAAGATAATACTTGTGATTTTATTAAATGAAAATTAATCTCGAATCAAATATCACATATAAGCGCTCGAAAATCGACGTTTTCATGCAGATATCGCAATTGCTTAAAGTAACTAATCAATGTCATGCATTTGTAAACAATTAGTATGAAACGTGCATGTAAATATGCATATATATATATATATATATATATATATATATATATATATATATGTAAGATTATTTAAATATTGTATTTTTAAAAACGAATATTCTCAAGATGAATTGTAATTACACCAGTCGAAATATAAGTGATTCAGATTTATAAATAAAAAATTGTGTATTATTAAAATGAAATAATAATATATAAATATATTATGTTTCGTTCTGGCTTAATCCTAATTAGTTACCAAGTTTCTAACATTTGGATATTAACGCACGGGCTTGTAATATTTTTCCAATGAAATTATCTTCATATGTATTGGATATTAAACTAATAAGGTTAGGTTAGAATTCATATGCAATGGTTGCCACACGTACTATCCACCAACAAACTTGGCTAAGAACGATAATTTAATTCACTGAAGATATACAGACGACAATAATATTCAATAGTAATTACTCGTTTGTCTTGATGCTAAGATCAATAGATTAATAAATTAATAGTTTTCACTTGCCTAATAAACAGACAAAGTTCGTGCAACGTTTTAGTTTACCTCCTTGAATTATTGCCATCTCGCTCTTTTTATAAGAACTTATGGTCGAGGAAGTTGAGCGGTGTGAATTTTTTTAAGTACAAGTAAAGTAAAAGTTGGGTCTAAAAGTTGCCATCGTTGCTTCAAAAAAATCATGAAAAATCTGCAAATTTTTATAAACTTATTGCGCTCGATCTTCATTGTACGGACTCTTTATATAAACCGTATAGCTTGTAAAGCCGATGTACTGTAATTTGCAAAATCATAATGACTGGCCTCCTTCAATTAATTCAAGTAATGTAAAAGTTCCTTAAGAGTTCCCACATCGTATTCTAATTTGTCGGACAAGTGGGCAATTAGACTTAAATAAATGGCCGTGAAAATTCGGCAAGTGCATACGCACGGGCATCAATCATCTCGCTCTAAACCACCTTTTCCTACAAATTCTTATACATTTGAAAAAGCGTTTCGCCCAAAGCCCATCCAGCCAAGCCGGGGAGGGGAGTTTCGCTTCCCATTTGCCCCTAAAGCGCGTAAGTCCGCGATGAATGGAATGGCACGGAGCTTCACGGCATTCGCAATATCGCACAATGCCGGCGACCCTCTCACCTCCGGCCACGGCATCCTCATCGGCAAGCGAAAACTTTTAGCCAGAGCCCGTGACATCTGGTCGATGCGCCCGTGCACGACAATACGCGCGAAATAAGTCGGCGGATCGCCCGAGGAGGAAAATCGCCGAGGCGTCATTTGTCACGGCCGCGAACTCCAGGCGTATCTCTGGGCATTAAGTTGCGCTGCCTTGTGCAGCCTTATGATGTTTACATTGGCCGGGTCGGTTGGGGCGTTGATTTCAGCTCTCTCTCTCCCTCCCTCTCTCTCTCTGTCTGTGGTGTGTGTCTTGGCGAGCATTAAGCAGCGCTGAAACTAAACGTTTCCGACTTTTCGATTTTGAGGTCGTCACGGCTGGATGGGTGGACGAGCGGCGAGCGAATGATCGTTGTCCTGGAGGCCGTCAGCTGCCCCCACACACGACTGGCTTTTCTTCCTCGCTGAAATTTACCGACCGCCGCACGACGTATAATAACAAAAATGCATTTTTAACAGCCCAACAGCAGCGGAGGATGTGACTCGACTCTTTCTCTTAGCGAGACAAGCATTGTGAGAACCATTCGCTTCATGATTCTAGTTTTGCTCGACTAAGGCCTTATTAATTATATACTCGCGTTGTAATCAGTTTAATACTGTTCAGCTGCAACATGCAAAACATGTATAGTTGCTCCCTCCTCCCTCTCTCTCACTCTCTCACTCGCTCGCTCTCTCGATCTATAAACACACACGCGCGCGCGCGCACCCACACCAACATCTACTACTACTACTACCACTACTACTACTACTACCACTACCTATAATGTTTTTTCAAAGTAATTTCATGCAAGTTGTAATAACCACCCATGGCTTTAACCAGTATCGATTGATATCGTCAGACTTAGGTGTTTGCATAAAACAAGATAGTTCAGAAGTTGGAAAAATCTTAACCTACGTGTGTACACATAGGATAATGAGTTTCTTTATGCTTAATACGATTTATTAAATATTAATCCGAAGCATTGCGTACAACCAAGTATTTATTTATAGAATTCTTTAGTCACGACGTTAAATGTCGTGTTTCTTTTTATTCTCTCTCTCTCTCTCTCTCTCAGCCAAAACTTAGATTTCATCGTAGTTGCGAAACTTAAATTGAAATTAGCCGCAGCCATTAACGATACTCGCTAAATATACTCATTTATTTTCGATTATTTTATTTTATTTTAATTTTTTTCACCATAAAACCGATAGGATTTGTAAATTAATAAACAACAATTTGTAATTTGGATAGGTGAAGTTAATAACGTCAACGAAGAAGATAATTGGATAAATTTAGTATTGCAGATCCTAGTATTTAATGAGCTTTTAATAAATCTGATGTGTGACAGAAAATGTTATGAGTAGTTTTTGTATGTAATTATAGTAATTGCATGCTCGTGATACGAAATTTTATAGAAAATTTCATTGTATTTGCAGGATTTGTTAATATAATATTAATAATAGTCTGGTCTTTGAATATTTTACTGAAATTTATTATTTTTACTTAACATTTCTTGTATAATTTAAAAATAGCTTGGCATAGTAAGATTAAAACTATTCTTAATAGTAAATAGACATTCTGTTGTAATTGGTCGTGTAACTCGAATTAGTTCAGCTTTGTTGTGAATTTCTCGAGCATACCGCTTCACTTTATTCATCCAATGGATTTTCGTAAACTTTGTAAAAGTGTAAAAAATGTTGAAAATGTATTACCAATTTAACTGCAAAAAAGGCTCAATGCAATATCTTTCAATTAAAAAATGTACATATGACTGCGTTAAAATAAGTACAAACACAATAGCATTTGCTAACGAAGTATAATAATAATAAGTGCAATCATTATAATAAATTGTGTTTATGTACTTGGGGAAACTCGTCAAAGTGCTTTCATCTCAAGAGCGTCAAATTCAGCTCTTTCCTTTAATTTACCTATTCGAGAGAGAGCGGGAGAGAGAGAGAGCGGGAGAGAGAGAGCGGGAGAGAGAGAGAGAGAAAACACTTGGTTAAACTTTGGCCCGCGTCACATTGCTTTTGCTCATTTGCCATTATTAGACATGCATTTGAAAGTCAAATTTATGAATTTAAAAAGCACATACACGCGCGCTTCAAGGCTCATTTATATTAGTCGTGTTTGCGGTGGCCCGCTTTTTGTTCTCCCTGACTCCGTGCCGAGGCATCTGTCGACGCGTGGAAACACCGGCATCAGCTGTTCCTCGAGGCGGCGGCCGGATTTCCTCGTGGACGGGAGAGGACGTAGGTCGCGGCGCTAGCCAACCGCTCGGCTTCGGCTCTCCTCAAGAGGGAACTCCCATCTCCGTCTGGCGTGTGCGCGCGCGCGCGCGCCTGTGCGTGGGCTACTTACTACTTGACGTGACGAACGGATTACAAGGAGCAACGGCATCGGACTCTTTCGCTTCTCTCGCAACGCTTCACGAAGGGGGCGACGTCGCACCCTTTATGCTCGCCGGCTCGTTTTCCAGGGCGGCACGAGCCACTCGGCCAGTTCTCTCCGTCGACTTGGCTCCGAGATTTTCACTTTTGTTTTCACGTCTCGTCCCCTTGTATTGGTGAATGCTCGACACACGCGCGTGCTTATGAGGCGCTTAGGGCTCGCTTAGTATTCCCGCAATTTCCTTGTCAATGCGATTTGATCGCGGAATGCGCAAATGTTTGCATGATGTTGAGTGGCCTTCTTATGCTCCACTCGCTTATTGAAATGCCATTTTTATTAATTTGTTTCTGGCCAGAGTTGTTGTTACCAGAGCGAAATACCAATGCTATATACAATGCTTAAATATTTGTATAAATTTTTTTAATTGAGAGGACCGTTTGGTATCCGATCGGACCTGGGCGGATCAAAGTGAGACATACAAACACCATTACACAACGCGTACACATTTATCGATTTATGATGGTTAATTAAGAGGAGGTGCTCCTTTTTGCTTTGACACTGCTGTCATTTCAGCTCTATACTTGGGAAAAACGAGTTTTTATACATTTACAAGTGATGTGTATGTGTGTGATGGGCATGCAATAAACTTATTTTATTACTAATGTTACCATTAGTATTATTATTTGGTTATTATTATAACTATAGCAATAGTTTATATGAATAAAAGTATATTTTCATTGCGAATATTTGATTGCGCTCCAAGATCTTTGTACTTTTCACGAATTACAAATTATAGTATGTTATAAAGTAATATTGACAAGGAAAACATATTATGAGACTGAAATAAAAATAAGATGTGAAGTTAATTGCGAAACTAGTGGTATCATTTGAGTCTCGCTGCTTGCAAAAAGTGCACATCGAATAAAAAATTTGCCTAATACTAAAAAGATTCCCTATTTTTCCTTCCATTTTCTACTTATGAGTTGTCTTCTTAAGCATTCCTCACGAACCAGGAATTGTTGAATTTTTAAGATATTCGTTGCAGTCCGAAAGGTGCATTTGTAGACAATAAGGGTCTCATCCAATGCGGGTTCTATTTAAAAAGGAAAAACTTTTTGAATATGTCAACATTCATCTGCCCTTCTGTACATTTACCATAAAATAATTAACCAATGATTTATTGTACATCATCGTCGTACTTGACATTTTTAAATTATAAGATTATCTTTTCTGACTTTGCCCCTGTATAAAAAAGATTATCAGTCTTTGTAAAATTTATTTCTTAGCATTATTAGCAATGTACGTGTTATGAAATGAGCGGTTTTTTTTTTTGTAAATGTGTGCGAGATATATTATCGAGGAAAAGAGGCGTCTGTTAAATTTACATGAGGCATGTGTGAATTTGTGTCCCGACGACTTTGAAAAGAGGACGCTTGGAAAATACTGATTTTGAAAAGATTATAAAAGTCTATATACAATATATATATATATATATATATATATATATATAACTAGATTCAATATCGAGATATATTTTGAATGAGAAGGTCGAATTTATATGTCCGGCGCACGAAGATAATATAAAGTATGTAATTTAAATTTCGTGCATATTATATCGATGTGTTTCTTTTTTCAATTTCATAATAAACCTTTAACAATTAAATAATTAGCAATTTTGTGAACTATCACATTAATTACATTTATTTGAAACAGCGTTTGGTGTGTTTTAACAGAGGCTTATTCAATATAAGACGGAATAAAATATCAAATCATATTAGGAGGGTAAGTTATTGTTGAAATTAGTAACATGATTTATGTCTTTTGCTAGTACGAAGATTATGACAAATAGAATATGATTGATTAGATTCATAAGCTCCATCTAAACTTACTCTAATTCCTTCCTCGACGTCTCTTTAAAAATCTTGTGAGCTTTCTCTCTCTCTCTCTCTCTCTCTCTGTCTTCGTCGGCATTTTTCCACGTGTTAAAGTCTTGATTATACGATTGAAGTAGAGCAATTCATTGCAGCTCGTCAATTATGATTGTAGTCAACCGAATTCTAATTCAATGCAGGTAGATTTTATGATAAAGCGCAACACAGTTCGCCCCCCCCCCAGATAATCCATTATCGTATAGTATCGCCAGTTTTATCATAATGAAACAATTAGCTATTACTGTCTTGGAATTTAGCGATAATCCCTCTTAAGTTTAGGAAAGTCGTATAATTAATACTGTTTTGATTCGTTAAAATTATTCGTAATCTAAGCGATGAAAGCAATCGGGTGAGAAATTACACTTTATCAAATACATAATGAATAAATTTATTAGTCAAATGTTAATATCCAATAATATAATTATTTTTTATACTTTATTCAAGGACTTTATATATTGATTAATATTATCGTTTAATCAACTGGTAGGATTATTGGTCTAATCAGTTGTAATGTTAGATTACGTTTGATGAGAAGCGTTTAGAACACGAAACATAATTTCACTAATGGTATATTAATTTTATTCATCGTAATCCTTGAAAATACTGTACAATTAATGTCTAATATCTAAGTAAATAAGACAAGAATTTTCCATCTACTTGAGCTTTAATTCAAATGCTGTATAGTTGAATTAAAAATAATACATTTGTACAAAAGCAATACGAGATTTGCTTTTACGCATTGCTTATTGTACTGAGATTTAGAAATCATTGAGTTTTTTGCATTAGAAAAATATTGTTCGCTCGGTAGGTTATTAAATTATCTCTCAAGTGTATACTGTAATTTAATATTTCGCAATTTAAATTGTTCATAAAACATTTATAAAATACTTTTGCGCTATATAACAGTCTTTGTAATTACAACTACATACTGTACGCAGTCGTTATGTCAATTATATTTCAGAATTCTCGTATTGTTCCAATAATTTGGCCGTAGTACTAATTGAACACGGAAAAGGTTTCTGCAAAGCTGATTGTTACATCAAGGTATTTTGTAATGGCGTTGCTGAAAAAATTTTTTTCAAGCCAAATAATATCGCGGAAAGTTTAATACGCAAAGTTCTCCTACACCTTGTCCATTCTGATTTGTTGCCCAAATTAAATAAAGCTGCCTGAAATTATGGATAAAACACCGTAAATTCATAATTACAGTTGGTAGTGTGAATAGGTACACGAGCAAGTACAGTTAAACCTGTTACACCTTCTAACTGTAAGTTAAAAAAAAAAAGAAAAATAAAATAGTACTTCACTTTTACATGCGTATTATTAATTAATCAATTGCAATTCACAATGACAGATAATAAATGTAAAATGCCAGCTAATGGATTATAAATCTCCAAATCATTATATCGCTACATCCAAGTGCTTATAAAAATTGATAAATAGTACATTTTATGTAAATAGTTAAGTTTCTCTTAAGCATTCGATTCGTCTTAATGATCGTCGAGTGTCTGGCAACACAAATAACTCCAATAGCATCAAGTCTGCAACTTACGACCAAGTTCATCCAGTGGTTATCTTCGCACACTCGTACTATCTATCCAGGCAGTTTTATTACGACGAGAAGGGAGGCGAAAATGCCGATCCCATTACAATTACAACATTCACAAATCGGCTCTTATTGCCCAATCGAGTATTCCATCGCTCAAAACCGCTCGATCGCTACTTCTTACTACGAACAAGATGGCGCGTGGCAGCCAACAGCAACAGCAACGAGCCTATGAATGTAGCGTCGGTAATTTGCGATATCGATACTCGTAATGGAAGTAAAATGGGGCCCCGGTGTCGGCTGAGCCCAGGAACATGAAAATCCGAGGAAGAAAAACAGAGGCGAGAAAACGTCCAGATGCTGGGGCTAAAGCCTTGGCTGGTGGAAGGCTCGATTGTTCGGGCGGATATCAGCTGCATTGTCTCACGCCTCGGCGAGCAGTCCCCCCTTTTACAAACAAAACTTACCGAGGCCGACACTTCCGAGATCCTCCTTGTCTCCCGAACTATATCGCGCCCCGATGAGAGGTCAGCTCGGCAATTCTCGCAACCCAGTCCGCCCAACAACTAGGATCCACGGGTTTACAATTCCATCTCGTGCCCCCTAGCGCCCCCACGAGGCCAACCCTCCCAATGCTAATTGCCTATGAAACTCGACACCATCGGCTATCTCGGCGAGGATCGCTCGTAGGCGCTCGTAGGGTCCTCCTCCTGCCGGCCGATCCTTCGGTCAGGAGCGAGGGGGAGGGGGGCGCCGGTGTTCCTGGCGCTGCGTTGTACGGCTGCGTCGGGATGTGCCCCTCTAGAGCAAGAGAGACCTGATTGGATGTCGAGTTGCCGATACCTATTTACCCCGAAGCATGCAAATTTAATCGACGTCCGCTGATGGGCCGAGGATTTTCCCTGCTCGAGGACCTTTGTGACACTCGTCGGGCTGTCGGAGGAGCGGGGCGGCCCGGCGCTCCCCACCTCCCTTCCTTCCCTCTCACACTTAAGCTATCGCCAGTACGCCTCGTCCCTTGCTGAGGCCTCTCATTACCGGTGCCGATGCTGAGATCTGCTTCATCATCGACGGCATCTAATTACGCCAAAGATTAATTGCTTTCTTCGCCGTGAGTTAGAGCAAGTTCCGAGCGAGCCATGTTCCCTCAACAGCTAGGATTTTTCATTGGACCTGGCTGGACTATGTGCTCCTCGTCCGTGTTGGGGGGAGATTGTTTTTCTCCTTCAAACTCTGTTTCTTTATTAATGAGTCGGGTAGGGAGTGGATGAAGCGAGCCGCTTCCTAATAGGAAAATTTTACACTTTACACTGACTTTCCAGTTTGAAGCGTATAGTCGGCCTGGAAGTGGCTGATTCGAAATAATTGAGATTTCTGAATACGGCATTGTAATTCGCAGTTCGATGGATGATTCGCGATTGGAGTGTGTCGTGTGGAGTTTCGAGTAAAGCATTTAGCAGCATATTCGACAGTTAGGGTTTGGCTATTTATTAATCGAGTTTTACAAAAGTCTTATTATACAACTTAGAAGAATAGAAAGAAACGCGCTGAATCATGCCACGAAGGTATAATTGTATACTCGTCTTCGTTTCACGTTGTTCTATTGATTTCAATTTTCATAATTGAATTGAGTTTCTCCCCCCTCCCCCTCCCCTTCCCCCCACCACCTCAGCATGATATTCACGAAAATAATGTACTATCGTAGACACCTTGTATAATATGAATAATTTAACGAGCAAAAGTTTGTTCGATACAAGAGCGTAGAATAAAAATGTAAAAGTACGAGTTTCGTAGAGGTAAAAAAAAAATTTCGCCGCTTCATACGTTTCTACTGTCAATTACGTAAAGCTACTATTACAGTTAAAAGAAACGGACTGCCATTAGTTGTATGGCGTATTATGTGTTATTAAGCGTACGTTTAATAATTGCGCTTATTTCTCTCTTCGAAGCACGTTTAACCAAATTCATCGTTTACAAATTTAATCCTCGCCATAAGTCGATCCGCTATTGTAATTACAAAAATTTATCTCCACCACACGAACTAAACGATTCAATAGTATCGCATTTCTTCCTAGCGAATTGCGAATTATTTTGGCGCCCAGCCAGCTTGGTACGAAAACTCGCCACCCACTCATTAGCCAAGTCGATTTATCATAATTATCGCCGAAAAGTTTCCCATCGGCTATTCGTACGTGTCACTGAACATATTAAACGGCGGATTAGTAAGATACGAAAAAAAAGGAACAACAATTCTTAAAGCATGAATTGGTTTGATTCCAGTCGTCAATTGACAATGACATAATGAAAGAAAAGCAAAGACACACACACACAGTGGTTTGCGAAGCGGAGCCAGAAAAAAAAGTATCGGTAAGTCGCTTTCAATTTTTTCGGCCAAAGGCTTCCTCTCCTCCTCTACCTCGATTGGCGCATCTGCGCCAGAGCAAACACCGTGCCTAATTTTCTCACTTTTTCTCCATCTATCTATCCAGCATCCAACCATCCATCTGACCCCCCTCCCCGGGCCCATTGTTCGGCCACGCTAAGCGCTCTTTAGCACTCGCGGTGCGCAAAACTAAGACTCACTCGGCAATGCGCGCACGTGCAAGGGCGCCGCTTTCCACGCTAAATCCCCACGCGCATTTTCCTCGAGTATATCTCGTCCACCACGGGACGCCATCCCTACAAGTACGTGCTCGTCTCTTTTTTCACTTACGTACACATTCATCTCCGCTTCATCTCTTTCATACGGTCCCGCTCGCCGAGTTCCTTTTCGTGTTTTTTCTTACCTCGACTCTCGAATCACGCCGAGGTCTGTGATATCAGCTGCGCGATTAAGGCTCGACCGAAGGAAATGAAAGGACCACGAGCGAGAGCTGAAGGAGAAAGGAAGAAGAGCGCCGAAGACTCAAAATTCCCTTGCCGTTCGTAAATCATACGTACGCTCGCTCGCGAGAATACAACGTGGTGGTGCCGCGCCCCTGTGTGTGCGCGCGTGTGTGTGTGTGTGCACTCGATGTGGCCGCAGCAGGTAGACAATGCGATGAGACGGCGCCCGGGTGTGTTCCTATACTATACATCGCATACTGTATACGAGGAGGTGGGGTTGGTGGGGTGTGTTTGGGGGGGGGGGAAGGAGGGAGATTTAAAATAAAAACCTTGGTTTTCCTGCTTCAGCCCTGCGTATACGTAAGCTCGTCGACTCTATCTATTTCGTTCTTGCGTTGTACATCCCCCTCCCTCATTCGCTCACTTACTCACTCGCGCTATCTCTCCCTCTCTCACTCTCTCTCTCCCCCTCTCTCTCTCTCTCTCCCTCTCTCTCTCTCTCGCTCTCCCTCTCTCTTCTCTTTTATCCGCAATTGTATTCGTGCCGGAGAACAAACAGCGCTTAGTTTCTGTACAATACGTCGTCGTCGTTGTCATCTTCTCGACGAGTTTGGCGCTTTCCTTTCACATTTCTGTTGCTTTCTTTTTCATTTTTTTTTCCCTTCTTTTTTCCTCTTTTTTCTCTGTCGAGTGATGCAATAGGCGATGAGAGCAAAGTGAAGCAAGGAATGGGGGAGCGAGAAGTAAAGTCAGGGGGTTCGAATGAAATGATGCTTCATTTTTTTTTTTTGAAGTCTTATTCCTGAAGCGATTTCGACTTAAGTAAAAAATGGTATAAATTAAATAGTTTTTCGTTTCTTATAGGATTTATCTTACGGTAAATGATCAATCTGGCACTTAATCTGTATTTACTTTTTACATATAATGCTATAATTCAATGCAATTTATAATCTCATTAAATACAATACAACAATATAATGTATTGATGCAAAAGAATTCACAGTTATTTTGTGAGTACAAAAATAGTACACCTATTGCACTTGTAATAATAACGTATACAATTCACGTATATAATTATGACTCTATAATGATTTTTAATATTATTTGGCAGTATTATTATGGTAAATATTTAAAAAAGAAAAAAAAAAAGAAAAGATGTATTAAGTTATTTAAAAAAATTTATAAATAAACATTAAAATTATACAAAGTTATATAAGCTTAACATTAATCATCAGATCAATATATCTTAAGATATATCTAATACGTTTTATTTTCAATACCCAAGTTTTTTAAATATTAATCTCGTTAGCACTACCATTATAGATGTATTATTACTAAAATATAATCAGATAAATACAAAGATAATTTAATAGATAATAAGTGAACTTTTAAACAGTATAAATCATAAATTCGAAAAAATGTGGAATAAAAGTAAAGTTATATTTGAGCACTATTGATTCAAGTAGAAGTTTTCATAGTCCTATCGACACTTTTAAAACTTAAATTTCTTAAATTTTTAAATTTGAATGGCATTTATAAAAAGCCATTAATATATTATAAAACTAATAATTATTAAGATGTAAGATTAATTTTTCATTAATAATCTGATTGGAATTGGTATTTGATTTTTAATATCTTCAGTGGGTGAAGAGTACATGAGCAATTGTAATTTTTCGAAAATAAAATCATTAAACAATTGGCGATATTAATAATGTTTTAAATTATATATATACAGTATATATATGTATAGTAAAATATGGAAAGTACATTTTAGCGAGACAATTCTTATACAAGCGAGTAGAGAGGACGACAATTCAGGGCCAAACAATAAGAGTATAAAGAGGCGAGGAATCGAAAAGCGGACAGCAAACACGTGCGCCATTAATTTGACTTCGGTCTCGTCCTCTAAATCTTACTTTCTTTTTAACAATGCCCTCTCACTCTTTTTTTTCTTCTTCGTGGACCCTTTTATTTACGTATGCATCCCGGTACGTACGTGTAAGGCTTGATGTGCAAGCATATTGTGATATTGGGGCTAAGCACGATGCACGTATTGTACGAAAATTATGCGTTTGTGCATTTCTCCAGCAGAATTCACTTCGTGCAGGGGGAGGATCCTCTTTTTAAGGGAAAAATATCATGTTTAATAATAAAGATGACTCAATCCGTAATGCTTTTCTACTTTTTCGCTTTCTGCTACAGTGAATTCGACATGGATATCTTTTCCCGTGACTTAGTTGGTGCTTTGTAATATATCAGACGTTTCTCTGCCTAAAACGAAGAAGAAAAGCATTAAAAGAGAGAAAGGCAGCATTCCTTATCCTTACTTTTTACCTTTCAACATACAAACAAACTGTTAAATTCATAACTTCTATAGCAAATATCACCGTTTGAGTATAAATGAAATATGATTTTTTTTCTCGTGTATTTTAATTATTGTTATCCTTCAAATTTGCCTTTATCTACCTTAGTCCTTACCTTTCATCTCCCTATGTTTATCGCTCTCTCTCTCTCTCTCTCCCCCTATACATCCTTTTTAACCTCCCTCTTTCTCGTCGACCTCTTTTTCCGTCACCTTCTTCTACTTTGTTTCCTTCTTCTTATTCCTCTTATTCTTATTCTTCAATCTCACTTACATCTCGTATCTTCTTATCTCTCTTACTCTCTCCGGTATTCCAAGTAAGCATATTGAAATACAATAATTGCATAGCCGAATTGAAATGGAAACGCATGTTATTCGGATAGCTTAAGTAATGGCTCTATACACACAAACGCATTCCGAAGAATCCATTGCCGTTGTCAGTTTGGGTAATAAAAGGTAAAAAATCTCTCTAGGGACAGAATGTCGGAGGAAAGTGCGGTATCGTGAAAACAGCTTTCAAAGTTTTCAACATATACGGGGAATCGATTTTTCATTTCCTCCATACACACATTTCATTCTTATTCTCTTAATATGTTTTTAAAGTAAAATGTAGTGTCAAGCTTCGTAACAAAAATTGATTTATACATTCTATTTATATTACATCATTATACTGCTATTTATGTTACCTTATTATATACTTCATTATATACTTCAAGACAGCAATTTTACGCTAAATTAGTATTGAACCAAAATGAGTTTTTGTCCGTCTGAATATCTTTTTTCAGCATCTATTTATATATTGCAAACCTTTTTAGGTAATATATATATATATACATATATAGATATATATAATAGATAAATGTATAAAAAACGGGATTATGTTATTATAGCTTTAAGTTTTTGTATCCACATACTCACACAGACTATCATATATTTGTATAGGATGCATTAATGATTAGGGAAAAAAGAAATAAAAAAAAGAAAAGAAAGAGACTGAGAGGTAGAATGATTTAGTTTATTTAGTGTTCTATATAATTATATGTTATTAGATAAACTAGAATAGTATTTCTTAAATAAATTGAAATATACGAATGTAAATATAAAATCATTGCAAAGAATATTTCTTAATATTAATTTTTATTCCAAAGATCTACATTTTTTTACTAATGATTGATACTACATAGTAATTGATATTAGAATGATTGGAGGCATGAAGATTCAAGTATCATATTATGTCCGTAATATACAAGTTTTTTGGAAAGTAGAGCAGTGCAGTGCGTGATAATCTTTTATAATGTTGAAAATACGTATACAAAGAAACTCTTTATTATATGTGTATTAGACACAAAATAAAGTTAAATACAAGTAAAGGAAAGCAGGAGCTGAATTATGAAATGCAGTAGATTTTATGTAACTTTTTAGTAACAATGAGCAATAATATTATTTGGTAATTGTCGAAAGATTTCACTAAAAGATTTATTATTGTAAATATAAATATCGAAATTTTAAAAAGCGTTTTTCTTGGAAAAACCACATTTACTTCAACGTATATGGCAGACGCCATTTGAGAAGTAAGAATGCCCTCTACCAGACATTTTTAATAGTCTCTTCTTTCTTAAATTCATAAGTTTTCTCTCTCTCTCTCTCTCTCTCTCCCTCTCTCGAGGGGGGGAGAATTGGATTTCAATTATGCGCAATGAAGATCAGATTTACTTTTAATCAATCAAACGTTGAGCAACGATGAATCTCCATTCAAAAATCTAGGAGCAGCACATTGAAACAAAGGAAACAATCGCCTTCCCATGAAAAGAGGGGGGATGATTTTTAAAGTAAACAGAGCGGGGATGGACACTTTTTTACAAGATCCATTAGGCTCATAGTAGATAATGTGCCCGTGTACGGCCCATGCCAAAGCTTATTAAATTCCATCGATTGCCGCGCGAGCAAACGATTTTGTATTCCCATTACGATGACAGCCATGTATATCACGTGTCTTCCGAATCGTCTCTCTTTTCTCCCGCAGATAAGCAACAACACACACACACGAGCACGTTGTCTGCATGCTTGTCAACGATAGGAAAAGCTCGACCGACTCGAGGGATCAAGGCGCGCGGCTCCGTAAATGCCGATTTCTCGACTATTTGAGCCCTCACCTCCCCCGCACACGGGCCTACATCCCGTTAAAAGTGGATTTTCGACAAAGCGTCGTAATACCCGGCGAGCGTCTCTGAAATGTGAAAGGCGCATCGGTCCGGAAGGCGGATCCCGAATGGGCCGTAAGTTTTTCACTCGCGACCGGCGCGACTCGAGGCGCCTTTCATTTATTCACCCCACGGCCGATGCATCGCGATCGCATCGTTTTTATTTTTTTTATGCGTCCCAATGGCGCGAACCCCTAATAAACATGTTAATAAAGGTTTCTTTGTGCCATGTAGGTAGGCGGCCGAGGGGGAAAAACGCGCGGACGTGAAAGAAGAGATTGGAAAAAATCTCTTTCACTGTTTTTTCGTCTCCGTTTATTCAGCGGGGCGCGGCATCGGGAAAATTTGGCCTGATGACGATTTTATATTAGAGAGCAAGAGCAAGGGCGAGAAGGAGACAGAGAAGGAGAGAGAGACGGAGAGAGAGAGAGAGAGAGAGAACAAGCGTGCGTGTTCGCATAGAGTGTGAGAATGGGAGGGGTGGGGGGGTAAGCTCAATTTCCCAAATGAAATATGAAGAATAATTTACGAATGGAAAATTTCTTGGAAATTGTATCAAAATGTACAGCGAGGTACTTGCGCGGTATTGTATACGTGCGCGCACGCACACGCGCCCCCCGCTTATATGGGGTGGCATGAATTTAAAGCGACCCGGACTTGATAGGGTGTAGGTAGGTAGGTAGGTAAGCCAGGAGGAGCAAGCATAACGTACGGGATTTCGGTCGCTGACGCCCTAATGCAATGGCATACGCAACTTGATACCTCGTTACATTTATGAAAAGACGGCATGTTGAGGGGAAGGTAAGAGTGCGCGTCAAATTATTGCCTTCGGGGCTATTAATCTTTGGCTGTACTTTTTAAGAGATAGAAATTGAATGTATTGTTGTAATGTAGGGCAATAATTTATGTGCGGTCTGTTTAACTATCCTTCTCGTAACTTCATTTCAAATCTTATGTTTCGATAATGACAATTTCGCTTTCGCGATTTGTTAAACGAAGGGCGTTCCCTTCCTCTGACCCCGTAATTTCTCTCCAAATTCTAAAATCAAAGAGAGTCTCTATGGCTCGGCAATTATTATCCCGAAAAAAAATCTTTCCAAATGACGCAGCAAAATATAATTATTGCTTGGGCTAGTCAATGGCGAGGTATTTCGTGCTTTCTAAAAGAAATTGGCAATTAATTACACTGGGTAGGCTTAGGCAGCATCGGACCAATGCAAAAATTAAAAAGCTTATTATACCCGAGAATAGATACATACACCCGCGATCAGTGATAATAATAAAGATTTTAAAGGAGCATTTCACATCGAAGGCCAAGTACACAAGAGCATATTGTCTCTGTCGAATGTAGAAATTTCGCAACGCAATTTTAGCCAAGAAGTACACTTTTCAGCGACAATGGAAGAGCTGGCACAATCTGACAAAAAAAAACATCCCAACTTGCTAAACCAAAAGTGTATTTGACTTGATTAGAAGGAGGTAAGGGAGGTAAGCAGCTCAAACGACATTTCATATTCTTATGTAATAATGCCATAGGATTGCGTAGCATAGAATGTAAAATTGCCAATAATTTCTCAGCAGATAAAATCGGTGCGACTTTCTGTGCATTTGCTTAAGTTATTATCGGCTTGTAAATTATTGTAAATTATTGGGATTACCTCGTCCCAAGCGCATTGGCATTCCACTAGAGTCACAAGCCCTCCTATAACGATCGCTATTTCACAAAAAAATGCCAAACCCTGCGTTGGATGCAGAAAAAGCCGCTCGTATTGAAGTGACAACAGGGGCCAAGTATAAAGGACTTGAAGCTTAAGCAGTGACATGATCGCATCGTCATACATTATTTTAGGTGTGCACGCGTCGTGGGAACGTCGAAGGCAAGGCAATAGTAATCGATTTTAGTCCAGCACTTGGGCTGCGAGTCCGTGAATTATAATATACATACCGATGCACGCGCAAATGCGAGCGAGGCCGAGCCACGGGGCGAGAGCCACGGGGGGAGAGCCACGGGGTTGTGAGCGACGGGGGGAGAGCGACGGGGAGAGAGAGAGAGAGAGCGAGGGAGAGCGAGGGAGAGAGAGAGAGAGGGCGAGGGAGGGAGGGGAGTGGACGGGTGGGTAGGCCTGTGGCTCGTCTTTTGAAAAGCTCGGAGCGCTCCGGTTGGGATGCCAATGAATCCCAGCAGGAGCGTCAAAGGGAAAATTCGAAGGAAACTGGGCGGAGGGGCGGCGG
>JAPYYT010001665.1:0-24542 GCA_030522565.1 Ceratosolen corneri | reverse complement strand
GAACCTTCTGCTAACGATCTTTCCTTCACTATCTGCCTCTCGCTCTGACCAGCGGGAGGAATATTATTACGTCGGGTACAGTCCCGAATCATTCGATCCATCATACTGAAAAGCGATCTTTGGTTCAAGTAAGGGATCCCGAACAGTACAGCTCTTTGAATTAAGGGGAGGGGGTAGAGATAAGTGAGATTATTATTGAAGTAATAGCGCCTGTGTGGTGTTTACGGATTGCGTGTGTTATTACAGATAGTTGAATACGTGGAAATGATAAATGATACTTAGATATTACTTAGGTCGAGCTTGATTAGGCGAATACTTAATATAACAACAAACAATTGCTACTTATGAGATGAGAGATTTAAGGCGTGGACTGCAGTCTTGTGTTGAGGTATTTACTAGCTATTTTTAATAGTTAAGTCGTAGTCAGAAGCAATTTCTGAATCTTCCATGCGGTCGTATTTATGTTTCAGGTGTATCTTCTATATTTCTGTGGAGAGGAATAAAGGTAGACAGTAATTTTCCATTATTCCTTAAATATGTTAGGTTGGTTTAAGTATGGACATTTCTATTGTTAGTAGAATTTCGGGGGGGAAAGAAGGGAGTCCTTGATTCGGGTGATGATATGTAAATAAGATCAATATTTATACGATTTTGTGTATTATAACACATTAGCACTAGACACGGTTCCTAAACGAATGAAATCTCTGACATTCCGTTGAATGTATTGATGAAATGTATTGATGATTCTTTATTTTTGATCTCTATGATAGGAAGAGTACGTCTAGTTGGAGGTGAGTCTAGTTGGGATAGTCGTAGTGATTTTAAGGTAACCATTCGAGAAAGTCCATCCTTCTCGTGATGAAAGGTGATTATTTGAGTCATAGGCTGTTATGATGGAGGATATCGCTCGTCTAAGATGGGTACATGTGTTCCAACCTTGATGCTGTTGTATGTATGTTGCCAATTTGCTTGATGCTGTTGGTGATGTTGTATTGACAATCTGACTAGCAGCGAAACCTACAGTTTTTATTCAATGTCTCTCATGCCCTGCTAATAGGTGCGCCGATTCAAAATATTTTCAAAAATAACTTAACGCTGTTCTCTTTTGCTCATGCGGCTCAGCTATAAATGACAACTTAATCCATGTCATTTCTTTAAAACGGGTTTTAAATTCTCCTCTTTCTACTATCTCTTCACTCCTCTCTCCACTTGCAACTTGGGGAGAGAATTCACACACAGATTAAGTCCCGAACAAATAAAAACTCCTTTGTTATTTAGTAAATCTATAGAAAATAATTGTTACATATACAGTATATTTAGGATTTAGTTGGGCTCCTAATGTTTTCCATTTGAAATCTTTTAATTTTGAATATTTATCTAAAAATTCAAGAAAATAGTTTTTTTTTCTAAAAGTTCAGTATCATTAATTCATATATGTTTGAGATTCCATTGGATTTTAGATCATCTCTTTATATTACCGCTTTATTTGAAAATTCTTTAGATATTTTATATGTTTATAATTCCTAGATGTGTCCCAAGAGCCTATAATTTATACTAAAAATTTCAAGTCACGCTTCAAATGTTGTATAACAGCGCAAGGCGCGGCACGAAACTTGGAAGCATAGCCAACACTACTTCGCAGTATGGTGGTAAATTGAAAATTTTACAGCAACCTGTTTAATAATTTTAAAATAACTGCATTTTTCGATAATTTTCGTTCCACACTCACTTGTCTTTTCTATTTGGAAAGTATAAAATTGGACTCATATATTTTAGTTTGTATATATCTTTATATTACTGTATAGTAGTTATTGTTGGTTACTTCAATTAAAATTTTTTAAACATTATTGAAAAATAAATTAATTAATTTTCAGAAATATATTTTTCATAAATCTAAGAGATAAAGAATAGAGTATGAATTATATATGAATTAAAATAAAATTTTAGACTTAAATAATAAATATAAAAAATAAAACATAACACTAAATATATAACACAATTAATATAATTCGAAAAAGATAATGAACTGAGTATTTAATCAATTATTTAACACTGAGCGATTTTGTTAAATATGGAAAATAAATATTTATACAAGACTACCTCGAAAGAATAAGAAGTAAAGAGCTGTTCGGGAATCCATATAATAAACCAACCGTCTCGTCGGCGCCGTGTAATCTGATCATTAGTGTTTACGAATATAACAGTGCAGGGTAAACACTGAGAATAAAAAAGTGCTATAGATTAGAGACTAGACATTTATTGTTGGAAAGATCTAGAACAGCCGTGCACGTGGTCTCTTTTGGAAGAAATTGTAAAAGTGCGGTTTTTACAACGTACGTGACTGAAATTCGAGTGAACAGTTTACAAGACAATATTTGTGATTTAGGTGTCGAATCTAAATGACCAGGCAATCAAAGAATCGCGAACCCGTCGCATTCGGATAGTACCCGAGTCAAGGGTCGAGTAACGGTAACGAAAAGTGCGCAAACCGTTGCAATTATCGCCACATGGCCCGGACTCGATATATGATGCCGATCTTGCAGTTTCCCCCGCTCTGCCTACGCAGAAGACTCGGCCGCGGTGTGACATCGGGCGCGAAAAGGGCCCGCCTATCGGTCAAAAACAATGAGGACAGAAAACTCATTGCACCAATGAGAATTAGGACCGATAGTGGAATCAATAGAAAAAATCGGATGATTAGTTCCGGAATAGTGGCGCAAAGTCGCAAGACGAACTGTGAGTGCAAAGTGACGCTTTCCTAAGCGTCAGTGTCGTTTTAGAAGTCTTCGATTAACGTACAATCTTCGCGAATCAGTGGCAATTACAAGGTAACGAAGATTGAAGATAGACGTCGCCGTGAGTGGTTTCGAAGCCGACGCACTCCCTACTGCTGAATACTACCCTTTCAACATCAACATAGGTCATTGGATCGCTGAGGCAAACTCAGTAAGAACCAAAGAGGGAATTCGTACCTCTTACGTGTATCCGGGCCGGGTAGTGACGCTTTCCGTAGCGTCAGTGTTGTTAGAAGTCTTCGATTAACGTACAATCTTCGCGAAACAGTGGCAATCACAAGGTAACGAAGATTGAAGATAGAAGTGCCGTGAATGGTTTCGAAGCAGACGCACTCCCTACAGCTGAAGTGAAGCCGTTTTGTCAATACAGGGTTGACAGTACTAGCTATTCAGCATCAACGTAGGTTTTGGAACGCTGAGGCAATCTCAGCGAGAAACAAGAGGGAAGTCGTACGTCTTACGCGTTTCCGCGCCGGTCTTTTCCAACGCAGGGTCAACGCACAATTGAACCTTGCACCTATTACAGAGGTTTGTTTAATCTATCTACAATAAAAAGAGACTAGTCGCACGGCGGATTCTCAAATACCATTGATTCTCCGTTCACGCGTCGAAATCGCTGTCGCTTACCATTCACGGATCGTTGGCGAGCGTTAACTGTTACATCCGCGCGCGCGCACGCACGCGCGCACGCACACACAAACACACACACACTAAGCACAAACACAAACACACACACACTAAGCACAAATAACTGTAACAACCGTGTAACAACAGCATACACACGTGTTTAACAATTTAATCTATCCTGAGGTCAACATCAATCCTATTATATCCACATTCCTCAACATCAGGAAGAACATACAGTCTACTAAGGTAACACCCCTATCAATAGGCCGTCGGAACAGGTAAAGCTGAGCCCGCGAAAGCTAGGTAGAGGGTATCTCACACAAGAGCCAAGATGTACTCAATTCAATAAATAATGTACGGTGTAGCGATAAAAAATGCAAATGTGGTTATAATGAGATTTTGAGAATTCTAGAATAAAATTCTAGTTCGATGTATCGTTATATAGATCAATAAATGTATAAAGTTCAGAATGACAAATAATTTAATGACAACGTACCTGAGAGACATAAAGAAATAAATGAGTGGCATATAAATTGAATAATCGCAGCGTTAATAAATCTATAAAAATACTCTTCATAATCCTTTTCTTTTACTAAATGCATTTATGTAATTGTTAAGGATTTTGATAGAATCCCGAATCGTCACGATATAATACTATTTTTATTTTGTATATTATTCCTGCTACAATGTCTGTATTATATTATGTATATTATTTGTGATTATTATGTTTAAATATCTCGTATTTCATGATTGCCATGTTTTTTACGCCAATGAAACTCTTGCAATGTACATTATTATGGCGTCTGAATTTGTATCGATACGACCCCCCCCCCCGTTAGTAGCCCTCAGTATCATCGTATGTCTTTCGTGCACGCGAATTGTATTTCGCGATCACAGCTTCGACAGCCAAGCGCAGCAAGCAGATGAGCTGCAGCGCCCAATGTCTTGGCGCAGAGGGCATGCACATTCGCAGCGCAGCCCCTTTCCCACCGACTTGGCCTTGCCTCCCTAACCCTTTTCTCAAGGAAGTAAAATTCTCTCAAGGTCTCCAGTGCAGTACCGTGGTCTTACAACGCGAGTTTCTTCACCAAGCCCAGCAGTCGGCCTGTGTACACAAGAAGCGCTTATCCCTGACTCTGTGCTCGCTACGCTATAACGCCCGTGACTGATCCAATCCCATCCTGGACGGAGCTCCCAGGAAGTGAGGGCAGCTGGACCAGCGCGTCAAGAGGCAAGTAACAACCCGTGCGTCTCCTCTCGTCTTACTCCATTCGGATTGTACACCTTTTGACGTAACGAAGATACGTACTCTCATTCGGCACTGTGTTGCTGATCGAGACCCCCTCGGCCCATAAAGCCAATCAAGTTGTAATCTAATCGTAATTCAAACATACGACGGGACACTTCGCCGTCATTTTCAAACCTCGATTATCTTGTTAAATTGTACGCCAATTACTCGGTATTAAACTCACGCGGGAAATCGATCGTAAAAGTCAGTGCGGGAAATCGATCGTAAAAGCATAAAGAAAGAACGTAGATTTCATGTATAAACCCCTCCGCGCCTCGCGTATTGCATAAGTGCCGCATACAATCAATTCTTGTAACGACAATAGTGTAATTTACTGTGTAACCAAATGCGACTTCTTCAAGTTATTTTTTGTTCAATAAATTCAAGTGTTAATCGGCATTCAAACCGCCTATTTTGTCTACGATTCCTTTTACCCTGCTATCTCGACCCTTCCACTATCTGTTTCTCCTTCGCACATTCGTGGGGAGAATTCACACACTCGGGTCCGCGCCCATTTTTTTTTATTCGAGCCGGACGCGGAACAGTAATAAATCTTAGTTAAACAAGATATATACACATGTTCGAGACTCCGTTAGTCTCTCGGCGGTAGGTACTACCTCTTTGTTTGTAAATTCTTTTTAGAAACATTCAATACGTTTATGACTGCCAGATGTGTCCCAGGAGCCTACGAATACATTCAGAAAGTACATCGAATATTACTTCTCTCTCTTATGACCATTTATGATCGTGTTTACTCGGACTGCGCCTCGAAAGATTTCGACAATGGTCAATATGGCCATCAAGTGTCTTGCAATACGAGCCTAGTAAAAACCATGGACAATACTTTCTAGACTTAAACAGCTCAGTTGCTATTTTGATATTTTCTTAATGAACCGTTAAGAATTATAATTCATGAAAAATCCAGTCAGGCCTTATGACGTTGGGGCAACCGCACAACCCGCGGAGAAGACACGTTCCGAAGGGTGCAACCACTTCACCTCTGGCACTTCGCCCTGTTCCTGTAAAAGGGCGTTGATACTTTTGGCTAGAGCTCCAATGACAACAGAAAATTAGTTTTAAACAATCAACAAATCTTCCCACTTTTAACAAAATCTAAGATGACCACCCCTACTCAAGGAGCGGGTTGAAGACATCAAAACTAAACAACAAGCGTGCTGCGCTTCAGAATTCCCCAAGAGATCATGCTATCTAAAAGTCTCCAATTGCAAATTACATTAGTCTTACAATCAAACAAGAGATTCTCAAACAGCAGTATTCGGCATCATTACGTTGAAGTTTCATCCGACGCTGGTACAAGATCGTTACACGTTACATATCGAATGCTTGTGAGCGTCGCACAACAGGACCTCAACGGCTGCAGCTTTCCCTTTCCCTGTGCTAATTGAAATGCCGCATTGGTGACTAGAGTGGACCAGTAAACCGAGAAAGGCAAGAGCCTAGCAACGCAGACCAAAGGCAAGTAGCAATACGTACAAATAATTTACTGGACAAAAGGGCTGCCACGGCGTTTAATACAAAATTGAATGGCACGTGGCACTTCAGACCCTGTTATATTTGTCAATAAATAAGTAAACAAACTGTAAGACTAATAGGCCTTGTAAGACTCCTTTACTTCGGTAAAGGAAATAAAGGCCAATAAAATCATTAGTGATTAACATCAATAATTATACAAGAATAGTTATAGCAGAAACCGATGAATAAAAGCACTGCATGGCATTCTTTACATAAGATAAAACCGCATCGTATTTCTTTACCAAATTTTTTATCTCATTTAAATAAACACCATTTTACAGTATTCCATTCAACCTCTGCTACTTCGTTTTCTTTCTACCCTGCCATCTCTCCTCTTCCACTATCGGCCTCTCCCCCAGTTGCCGGAACAACACGATATTAAAGAAACTTTTGAATAAAATATATATCTTATTTAGATATAATTGTTGGAGAATCATTAAGAATTATCTATAGACCTTAAAAATTCAAGTTATTGCAAATGGAAAAGAAAATTGTCAGATCTATAAAATAATAGATTTAGAAATTAGTTTTGAAGTTTTTATTGTACATTTGAGTGCAATTTAAGTTTAATTGATCTTTTTAACAGAATGTCTACTATGAAAAATATATTTTATTAGTTTTGTACATTTTTATGTTAGGATTAAAGAATTAAAATTTTTTTTTATAAGTCAATGTCATTTCTTATTAGAATTTATTTATAATATACTATAATATAATAAATAATCATTAAAAAAATTAATTTTAGAGGTATATGTATTTATATATTATATATAATATATGTATTTGTAATTCTCATATTAATAAAATAAGAAATCAAAACTTTAATAAATATTAATAAGCATTAGATTGTTTCATTCATTATAAAGTTAAAATAAAATTTTTTATTAAAATACTAAATTGTTTAAAACATCTTCATAAATAAAAAAGCATCGGGATAGATAGAGAAAGAGAGAGAGAGAGAGAGAGAGAGAGAGAGTGGAGAAGTTAAAACGTAAATGTAAAAATATTAAATATTTGATACATTCAAGTGGGGTAGAATATCCTGTCTTTCTCTTTAAATCCCATGGGTCCATACAAAAGCCTAATTAGCCATAAATTTGCTGATTTACGACCGGTTCAGAAATGTAAATATGAAATATGAAAATGAGGACGCTGTGTAATAAAAGTGATGTACGGGGCTCCGTAGGGTCGTTCATGAAAGCGTCCATCATTGGGGTGACGGGTCTCCTCTTTGTCTGGTGTCGACGCGGCAGCGACCGAGATATATTTTGGCTTCCAGACTTTCCCCTATACATGCACTCTTACGCATTACGTACACCCGCGCTTTCGCATCGCTCCATATTCCCCATTGTCGAGTATTTCTCTAATGTCTGTATTTTTGATGACCCTGTGAGAGATTCATATCATAGGTTTCCTTTGCAAAAGCTGTCAGTTCTTTGTTTTGAATTTTCAGCTTAAACGAAAGAAACAGTAATTTAGGATTTCGATATTAGTATAATTTAAAATCAAATTAAAATAATAAATCATTTCAAAATTTAATAAAAATTTAGCAATTTTTTTTACACATACCCTTTATTATTAGAATATATATTTAAGTTGTATGATATTTTTATAATTTCAGAAATAAGGTAATATATATTATTTATTTTTTAATCTTTCAAACAGTAAACTATGATTGAACAATCTCAATTAAATCATACATTACTTTGAAAATACTAAAATCTTTTATTAGAATTTGTAGGACAAATTTATATGCAATGTATATTTACTATTGTTATTAATAAAAGCAAATAACAAACAAAGTTAATACTCTGTAAATAAATATATTTAATATAGTACTATAGAATATGTACTAAAGTATTAAATAATTAACTTTGATTAATATAATTTATTCGATTAAAAAATAGTTATTTATATTTAAATGAATTATATATTTCAGTTTTATTATATATATTATATATTATTATAATTATTTTATAATTTATATTATTAATTATTATATAATTCAGTGATATTTTTAATAAAAAATAAAATAAAAACTATTTTCTTAACCTTTATATATTTAAATTTATTGTATTTATAATATAAATATAGATTTATATTCGATTTATAAAAATAGTATTTTGTTTTCATTTAGTTAATTATGCAAGATATATTAAACAACACAATATAATTATATATCTTCAAAACAGTTTTTCAATAGGTATTAATTGACAAACATAATTATTGAAGAAGTAAAATAAAATAAAAAAGAAATATTCTTATTATTATAACAATTACTTTATTAAGTAATAAAGGGATTAAATCAGTTGAAATACAAATAATATAAAAACTATATTTTCTGCTTTATCGCATTATTTGTTAAGAACATATTGAAACATTACATATATTTTACACTCGTTTACGTATATACACACATGCGCGCAGCACTTATGAATAAATACACAAAGAAAATATGTAAATTTTTAATTTTTGTTTGATACATGTTTAACTAAGTTATCTAAAATATTTTATTTAACAGAAATGACAGTTTAGATAACTCTACTATAAATTTTTAATAACTATATCCTTATCTATTAAATATGTACTGATTTTGGCTAAATTGATTGATGTATGGATAGAAGAAATATAGGAAGTTGTATAATGAACTTGTCCGTACCTTCTATCAATGAATCCATCAGACTAAATATAAATTCGATATATGTAGACTTCATATCTACTTTAAAAATTTAACAGAAGACAATAAATAATTACTTCTTATTTAATTAGCCTAGTAATATGTCTTTCCATGTTTTCTTTATTCCGTACTTGGCAGTAAATTATATTACTGAGAAAATAGATAATAAATTAATGTATTAGTAAAATCATTACTAGATGCATTATGTTTGAAATAAACTTAAATATCTATCGAACACGGAAAATTCTATAACTTTAGTAGATAGATAAAAGTTTCAAAAAAGCAATGTTTATGCAAGAGAAAAAGTATCAAAAAAGATATAAATTTAAAATATAAGAAATTCCTCAGTTGGAAAAATTGATGAAACATAAACAATATTTAAAATATAAAAGAATGATAGAGAGAAAAAGAAAGAGAGAGAGAGGGGAGTATAAAATATAACGTGAGACAATATTAGAAGAGAGAGAAAAAAGTTTTAAAGACATTATTGTTATCTTAAATTTATACGTATAACAAATAATAGTATCAGCTAGCAATGACGTTCTGAATAGTTTTATAATCACTCTTCAATCTCGTTGAAACCATTTCATTTAGAACATCCCAGCTCCTTTTACCTTCGCTTTATATAACATTTTGATTTGATTTATTTGATTTGCTACTAACATCTTTCTCGTATGCCTAATAATTCTACTTTTTCTCTCTTTCATTTGTCCCTTATAATTTGTGATATTCTTACCAATACTGTTTAACCATCATTGAATTGGATTTTTGTTTATTTTTAACTTTTTCATTCTTTTACTATTCTACATAATTCTATTAATTCATAATAATTATATATTATTATTACTTTATTAGAATGTGAGTATATATATTTGTTATATTTTTTACTTTTGTTATAAATATATTGATGCTACCAATGTTATGGTTAATCATTGTACATTAGTTCACTTAAAAAAATATTAAGTTAAAAAGAATATAAACGGCTATTATTTTATCAAATTATTATTCATTACACTATTAAATTATTAATTTATGTTAACATTAAATACTTTAATATTTTTTATTGATGCTTCTATGAAGCTTCTTGCTTCAATGAATCGTAAAAATTAAATTTATCAAATTTGATGATTAGTTTTTGTATCACATCGCTTTTCTATTTTAATTTGTGATTTATCTTTCTTAAGATACACTGCAAAATAATTACTTTTTAATTATTATATTCATTTCTATTATCTATTTGTTTACTTTTTTTCTGTGTTTTTCCCGTTAAAATGATTATTTAATAATTTAATACAGCTTTCAAAATGATTTCTTCATATGCAATACTTACAATTTGATAAAAAATTTTAACTGACGATAATTTAAATTAAAATAAAAATTCGTTAATAGTAATAATGGTCACTTTTTAAAAACTTTATTTAAAAATATTAAAATTAATAATTTAATGTCATTTAATTTGTTTTCTAAATGTAACATAAATATATAAGTTTTTATAGATTGTATATTATTCAAAATTTATAATTTGATGAAATTTACATACAAATATTAATTTTTTTCTTTTTCTGAGTTCAAGCAATAATTAATTAAAAGTTTGAAATTATAAAGAAAAATTGAAAATCTTAAATAAAAATTATATTATTTAACAAGTTTATGATTATTTGTATTTAATATTCTAAATAACTAATATTTTCTTAAATTAGCAAAATAAGTAACTTTTTTTATTTCTAAATGTCTACTATTTAAAATAAGATTTATTATATAATATTAAAATTATATATAACATAATAAAAGTATTATGTAAAATATCTTAATAAATTTCTAAGACTGGAAGTGTTGAAGTAAATAATCTAATTGATATATATTGAAATTTTTTTAATAATGTTGAAATGTATAAAAATAAATATTTAAAAGAAAATAAGCATTAGTGTTTAAAAATACGTAAGAAAAATCAAGACATCATTTATAGAATTAAACTATTGCGATCAGCAAGTAGCTCTGTGGATGGAGCTAATCAAGAAAATACAATGGCAGCTCATTTATTTCGTATGTATAGTTTTCCTTTTTTCACTTCTTGTACTCGTTGTTTTGGACTATCTATCTTTCTCTTTTAGTCTGATTATCTTGCTTTTTTACCTACTCTTTTCTCTCATTTTTTCTCGATTCAGTATATCCCTTCGCAGTTATAAAAATCTTTAGATTCATAATACACTTATTAGACTTTATTCTAGGATCTTATTTAAACCTATTAAAATTAAAGTTTAAGGAATGAGAAATATATTAAAGGGAAAATTTTTTCTTTTGTTCAACTGTATATAATTTCAATATCAAGATTTTTTCTATATTTATTGGAATTCCGTTAAATAATAAAATAATTTATTTATATAGTTTTTATTTAATTATATTTTTAGAAATATATTAATTGTTGTTAAAAAATGCATAATTTAATTTGTAGTTTATATATTTTGAAATTTAATTTGTAATTTATATATTTTGAAATTTAATTTGTAGTTTATATATTTTGACAGAATGGAGAAAAGTAAATTTACATTACTTTTTCATATAGATAAAATAGATATTTTTCACAGAATAATAAAAAATCTCAGGATTATTAAACATTTTAAAAATGACATTGTGTTTTAATAGAAATTCAATTATTCGTCAATTTTTTTAAAGTTTCAAGTTACTTGAAAGATTTTTTCTAATTTAATCGTGACACTGATTCATTACCAATAGAAATAAGGTGAAATGATGTTTGCTTTACTAAAAAATAATTTAAGTGCATATTTTTAGGTTGTTTGTCTCAGTAAGTAAAAAAACAAAGAAAGTGTAACTCTAGAAGCAAATTGGGATATAGAACAAAAAGTAAATAATGTAAATAAAAGAAAATGTGTGTGGTTTAGAGTAGGATTATGAGAGACGGTGGGAGGGGGGAGTAAAGAAGAAAGACAGAGAGAGAAATAAAGAAAGTAACGGGGAGAAGAATCGGTTATAACGATAAGGGATTTTGTGCGGAACTTGATGGAATTCCATAGATCTACGTCGGGCACTGCTGTCGAGACAGTCGGATAAGCAGCCATTTAAATGCAACCAATGTGTCTCAGGGAGCTATTACATCTGATGGACGGTTATTGACGCGCGCGCGTTAGCTTATAGCGTCCTGCATTACGAGAAAACTCACGCCCGCTATTCCTTCTATCCCAGTGGCAACTTACGAACCCCTCGGGGGCTGAGTTCAGCCTTTCTCGGAGTAAGCGAAGACAAAAATGAAGATTGAGGATTGTGGTGGATCGATGGGGGTTAGGAACGAAGATCATTGCTCACGCCTTCGCAATAGGCAATCGAAAATTTTAGCTTTCACAAAATTTCTGTTAAATGTCAAAGTCCCTTATTTAATGACGAGTTTAATAAAGAGTGCCATAGATAGGAAAGTCAAAATTGTCAATTTTTTGGTGATTTATTTATTTAAATCACCAAATGAAAATCTTAAAGTAGAAATCACTTGCTAATATCAATATACATTGTTTAGATTTTTTAACGAATATTTATTTTATCAACTAAACTTAATATAAATAGAATATAATAATTTTATTAAACATTAAATTTGCAATTATTGAAAAGTATATAATTAAATATTTAATTTTTTGATTCAATGTATAGTTTTACATGAAACAGACGATACAAAAAAGTATATGTTTAATTTGATTGAAATCCCTCGTGAAGTTTTTTAATTTTTCTTTACAAATTAAATTATTCACATTTACTTTAATTGCTTTCATATTAAAGTCTTATTATACTTAGTTTAAAATAAAAATTCTACGCTTGTATTTAATTACGGAACCATGCTATGTAAAAATCGTGGATACGTTATTTAAACAAAAATTTGTAATTTGCAATTAGTACAATTGCGTATTTAGATTTTTTAGTTATATTAATAAATAAATATATGTTTAAGTATGAAATTTCATTCAGCGATAAAGTTACAATGAAACATTTAATTACAATTCTCTATTTAATCGATGGTAAATAAATGGACATAATTTCAAAATTTTCAAAAGATATTCTTATTAGAAACTTATATAAATGAAAGCCATATAATTAATTTATCATTATACTAAGTGATATTTTATTTTTCATATATCAATAAATATTATAAATCTATATTTTATATAATATATACAAAAAATTTTTATGAATAAGGCACTACAATATTGTTATAAATTTATTATTAGTCTAATGCATAAAATAAAAATAATACTTATTTAAACTTTGTTTATTTACAATCATAAATGTAAGTTACTTAAGAAATAAAAAAAAAACGTAAATTTTATCAGAAAATGAAGGGAACACTTGACGTCTGGAATATATGGAGTATAAATCGATGTACAGAGAAATTGCAATGAGATTTGTAAGCCATTGATGGTGTACCCCTAACTTTTGAATATACACCGATGAATACAAATGATCGAATTATATCTACTGTTTAGTAGTTCCATTTTATAATATCATTGATATAGAAAAATCTAAATCGTATAAATGGCGCTGTATTCTATGTGATTTTCGAAATATGAAATTACGAATAGTCATAACATTTAATAATTTATATACTATTTTAAATAGTCTCTATATTTTATTAAATTTCAATATATGTATATTGAATATTTTTCAAATAAAATAAACATATTTGACATAATATAATTCAAATATATAAATCACCTGGCTTTTTTTACGTGTATAATATAAATACTGTTCTTATTATTAGTTAAAACTTTTAGTATTGTCTTTACTATTTATTATTAATAAAAAGGAGTAGTAAAATCTCTTTTTATTAAAAAGTAGACTATTTACATATAAATATGAGTACATTTTGTAGTATAAAATAAAAATACCATTAATTTAAATAAAATTGCTAAAATTGCTTCCATAAGTAAATTTAATGTTAGTAATATAAAATTTACTTTATAACTAAATCATTTAGTTTTTAAAAATAGAAAGAGAACAATTTAAAATTTTTTTAATTATTAATTATATTCAAATAATTTTTTAATTTTATTCCAAAACATATTTTGGATTTACAAAATATAGATTTCAATTACAGTGTTAACGTTAAATACATTTGTATTTACTGTTAATAAATTGTTTTATAATTACTTTGTTTTAATATCTATTAGTGTTCGGGATTTATCTTGACGTATAAATTCTCCCAACATGGTAAAGGGGAGAGGCAGGTAGTGAAAGAGGAGAGATATCGGCAGATATCGAAAGAAAGTTTATTTAATATATAATACATAATTGTAAAAGTGTTTATTCAAATTAATATGCAATATATAATGTTGAAATATAGTTGAATTTGTGTTGATTATAAGGTTTATTACATTGTCTTGATAATAGATTGTAAATAAATAGTTAAAATATCGGAAGGAAAAATCTTGTATTGATGAATTGATTAAAAGAATAAATTACTCTTTCTTCATTTAATAGTTGTTGCGATGGTCAATTGTAAGTTGAATGCTGCGATCTTATGGCCGGGTAGTATAATGCGAGTTTGTTTGGCTACCTTCAACGCTAACTGTAGGACGTCACATAGCATGGAGGTGAGGCAGATTCTTTGTTTTAATAATTTAGATAAATTATTAAATCTTTTTTCTTTGGGTTAGTAGCATTATTCTTACCTTTATAATAGTATAATGAATATTCGTGTGTATGTAAGAATGTATTTAATGAAATAATTCTTATATATATAACTGCGATTGATTGAGGTGAGATAAAGTTAAAGAGTTTGGTTATTATTTAATGATGGATTAATCAATATTAAATGTATGTATAAGAATGTATTATATGTAATTATTCTTATGTATATACGATTGCGATTGATTAATATAAATATCATTAAATATAATTAGACTGGTTGTTAACTTTACAAATTTGTAACTCATATTAAAGGTGTGTATAAGAATGTATTATATTTAATAATTCTTATGTCTATAAGATTGGGATTGATTAATATGAATAAAGTTAATGGTCTAGAGTGTCTTTTAATGATTTGCGATCATCTTTTGTCTGGAGCGTTAATAATGTAGTGATTACTTAGTATTTTATGATCAAAGAATTATTAGTAATTATTATAAAGTAAAATCATTTGTTTGATAGATTTGGTAGATTCTATGCTTGTACGTTTACGTAGTTTGTTATCAACTCCTTAATACCTTTCGAGAATACTGGAGAAGTCGCTTCTGTGTTTACTTTTATATGTTTAGAAAACTCGGTGTCCGAGTTGATATGTTGGCCAGCTATCTGACAGGGAGGGGGATAACTAGGAGAATTAAAGTTTTCATGTTAAATACCCATTCGGAATTTAGGTAATTTTTAACAATTATCCAATATATAAAAAATCAAAAAAGTAATTTTCAATTATTAAATCTTTATTTTCAGATTTTCATCATACTCATTAGAAAACAGATTTCACGAAATCATAGCATAGTAATAAATTTTTTTTATTTCATCTAAAATATTATTATTTCAATTGATTTTTAAAATTAATTTTCGTCGAAACAACTAGTAAGATTCTCATATTACTTATAGTTCTGTTTACTTCTTTCAAGTTAGAATTTATATCTCATAACGAAAACATTCATTCAGTTCAGGCGAAAACATAAATTTCGTGCTAATTGATTTGATGGATTACTAATATCAACTCTTTTTATTTTGAAGGTCTTTTACAAAATTTGCAAAATATAAAGTGAATAACTATAAGAATTTTGCAGAAATGAAATTTTCTTTTTTCTATTGATAGTTGAATGTCCTCACTAATGTATGCTCGATTCTGATGAGTAACTATAACGATCATATAATTTTCTTACATTAATAAGTATTTATGATTAAGTAATTTTATCATGATAAAATCATAATAAATTTAAATTGGTTTTAATGTCTCTTTTTTTAAACAAAAAAAAAATATTGATAGCATAGTAAATACATATCGGTTATATGTGCGTATATATTTAATACAGCTTAAACTGTTTATGTTTAAGAATATTTAATAATATACAGGAATTTGATATTTGGTTATTTATAGTATATTTCTAAATTTGTAGAAAAAAATAATCAATATGAACAAAATATTTTTTGCAAAAGAAATGTCGAATTTGATAAAAATTTTAATTATACACTTTTAATATTAATTTCTGCATTCTGATAGTAATAAATAAATAAATAAAAATATATAACTGAAAAATTGCTTATTCAATTTATAAATTATTTAAAATTATGTAATATATTCGTTAATTTCTAAATTAATTTGAAATTAAATAATTCTAAATTTTAGTTCTGTAATTTTTTTCTTTAAATAAAAAATTTATCAAATCAATTTTTTATTTTGTGATCTACTTTAAATAATGCTTAATATCGAATTATTATTAGATCAATTTATATGTTTAAATTACGATATTTTAAACGAAAATACAAGAAAGTAATTGATAAACATTTTTAAAAAATATTTATCATTGTGATTAATTTTTACAGTTATTGAATAAATTTTATGAATTGTATTTGCTCAGAACTATATTATCAAAATCTAATTTTCATTTTATTTGCTGGTATGGATTTGAATTTCTAAAACTAATCGATGCTTACAGGTCGTAAGACACGTAAAAAGGTAAGCTATTACATACCTTATTTATGAAAAAGAAGAAGATAACAGCAGATATATAAAAATGGAGATACTACACATACAGAGTGAGAGAGTCTTATAAGTGTTTATAAGCTAAATATTAATATTTTCGGAAAATATATTGATCTACTTGGTTAGAGGAGATCGCTGTATCACACATACATGTAGAATGACCTTTCATAAGCTTCAGCAATTGCGGAATCGTGAAAAATTGAGATGTAAGCTACACACCCAAGTTTGCTTCTGACTTGTATGCGGTTTGGAGATATAAAAACATGGTTGCGACACCAACTCAGACTCTATAAATCACTAATAATCTTGATTTACTCTTGTTGTACATCGGCTTAGCATCATCTGTATGATTGTAAAGCGTAATATATAATAGATATATAATAGATAAAGCGAACCTATAATAGAAGACCAAGAAGGAGAGAGGAAGGAGAGATGCGTTATATTATAAAATGATATCTATTAATAATTTTGACTTTGGTGCTAATTTTTTTTGATTCTTTAGAATAATTTTTAATTAATAAAATTGAGATTAAGGCTATTGAAGTGGAAAGTAAATCAGCACTTTTTATTTGATTTAATCAAATTCTTGCTCACGCTTATATTTGATGTATCTTTACTTTATATATTGTTTTATTATTTTCTGAAATTATGTGTTTGCATTTTTCCTGATAGTATTTATAAGCCTTTAAAATTGTGTTTAACGAAATATGATATTTATTAAATATTAAAACGGAATTAATTTTTAGACAAAGAAATAAAGAAGCAATTTTTTACTTTAACAATAATTATTATAAATTTTATTCGTATAGTTAAAACATACAATTCCAATTTTATAAAACAAGATTACAGAAAATAAAGGAAAAAATATTTTTAGCTAAAACTTTTAAATAACATTTTATAATATATATGAATAAAATAAATAGGAAATTAGGAATAAATATTTGCTATAGTAAATATTATGGTTCATAATTTCTTTATAAATTATGATAACATGATAAAAAATAATATGATAATAAACAATTAAATAAAATCATAATTTCAATAGGATTTTATTATTATTATTATCATATCATCAATAACATTTTAATAAGTAAACTAAATAGGAATTTGATATAAATATATTATGTAAATTCATAAAATTAATTTCGTAGATTTAATAATCTTTTAAAAGTGTAGCATGTTCCATAGTTTCTGTATATATATTGCATATATTGATTTGCATGTAGATATGCATATATATAAAGCAACTCAGACAGGCACAGCTCATGTCAAAAGTAGAATGCAACAGGTGGTCCATAAAGCCCTTGCACACCCGTTTATCTAGAATGGACAAGTGTATTTCCGATTGACTGATGGTTGGGAAGGTGAATAGTTGCACGGGTGCTCGATGCTATTTCCGTGTTTCCGCGACCCAATGCGTCAGATCACACAGTTGTCAACTTTGAGCCACTGCACTCCCAATATCTATGTGTAAAAAGCTATATTCAATTTCAAACTCGTGTAAACATTTATGATTGTTTTTTAAAAGTGTTATAAATTTTCTCTTTAATGAATTATCATCTTATTACAGAACAGTGAGACTTAATTATAGAAACATTCAATAATTAGATGAGTCAAATTGTATTATATTAAATTTATAAGTTTTGTCTTGATTGATAATGTATTAACTATAAGTTTCTTTATGCTAAGAATACTATCGCATAAATGTTTTAATTATGTTTTAACTCTTATTCTGTTTTTAATTAAATTTGATCTGTATATAATCTAATGAATTCTATATAAACAATTTTTATTATCTAAATACTTAAAGTATTTAACGGTATAATCTATCATGAACATTGAAAATTAAATTTTTAATAAAATAATTTGTATTAGTTTTTAAAATTCTACTTATTACAAAATATTTATATAAATATTTGTTAATATAATCAGTACTTTGCATCTAATTTAATATTAACAATGGACAATGTATAAGTGAGAAAAAGAGAAAGAGTTTAGATTTTGGTAAGAGTGGGAATGTTTTGCTTATTGTATGAAACTAATTTTCTGTTATCATTGGAGCTCTGGACAGAATTGTAAACGCCCTTTTATAGGAGAAGAGCGAAGTGCCAGAGGTGAAGTGGTGGTAACCTTTTGCGACGTTGGACCGCGGCTTGCACGCTTACCCCGACGTCCTGAGGTCTGGCTGGGTTTTTCCCTAATTCTATTTCTTGTATTCTTTAAAAACTTATCACGAAATATAGCAATCATGCTGCTATACCTGGAAGGACTTGTCCGTTATTTTTACTAGGCTCGTATTGCAAGACACGAGATGGTCATATTTACTATTCCGAAATCTTTTCGAGGCACAGTCCGAGTAAACATGCTCGTAAATGATATATAAAAAGGAACGAAAATATATTCGATGTATATTTAAAGAATATTCGTAAAATCTTGGGACACATCTAGAAATCATAAACGTATTGAATGTATGAAAAGAATTTACAAAACCAAGAGGTACTACCGAGAGTCGAGAAACTGCATGATTCTTGAACACTGGGTTTTTCATGAATTCCGATTCTTGTCGGTTCGTTAAGAGCTTATTACGAAGTATAGTAATCATACTGTTATACCTAGAAGGTCTTGTCCGTTATTTTTACTAGGCTCGTATTGCAAGACACTTAATGGTCATATTTACTATTCCAAAATCTTTTCGAGGCCCAGTCCGAGTAAAAATGATCATGAATGGTCAGAAACAAGAAAGAAAATATATTCGATGTATTTTGTGAAAATATTTGTAGACCCTTGAGACACATCTGGCAGTTATAAAGGTATTGAATATATATAAAAAGAATTTGCAAACCAATAGGTAGTACCGACGGTCGAGAAACTGAAGGATTCTCGAACAGTTCTCTATTAATTGGGAAAGTATTATAAAATTTTTAATAATATGTATTGTTACATATAATAAAAAATAATAGTTATTATTCTACTACTGCAGTATGTTCTTATACAATAAAAATAATTATGGATATTAAACATATTTACTTATTTTTTAATTTTGTTTCCTCTTTTAACTTAATTCTATTTTATTCTTTTTGAAATTCATATTATTTTCTTGCAATAAGTATAATAATTTTAATATAATATAATAGTTTCCAAGATATAATAAGATTTATTATTTTACAATTATTTGTTAACATTTGATGTGAAAAATTTATTTAAATATAGTAATAAAATTTGACATTTATCTGTATATTATTTTAAATTATATTAAGTTGATAATAAAGAATATGTTTTATACAAATGAAAAAACACTTTCAGTTTTATACAAAAATTATAAACATATTAATATAGAAAATATTGGCTAGTTTTTTATATAAATATTACATAGAAAATATTGTAAATTAAAGAAGGTAGAAAAACATTTTTACAAAATGCATTGTAAGTTCAATTTAAGTACAATTTAAAATATTGGATTACGTTCTAGAACCCTCTTTTACACCTGTTTCGAAATTTACCAAACGTGAACTTCTGAACGGACTCGTATGTCTTATAGAGATAGGGGTGTTTTAATCCAAGTGTCTGAACAAGCTTTTTTATCAAATGTAAATTTGATAATAAAACGTTTGATTTGACACAGGGCTAAAGGTTATGGAAGTTTGGACAAATACTTTATAGCTTTTCGGAGATGCATACTGTAGCAAACATCGGTGACTGTTCTGTTATATTTTATTGTTTTTTTCTTTTAGTTACTTCGACTATTTTACCTACTGTCGATATCTTTGTTAGATAAAAAAATATGAATGTACGTGCTTTGTAATTTACATACGCTTAGTTATGCTATTCAATTTCATATTTCAATGATGATTTATTTTAATGATTATGCGAACACAATTATTTTCATAAAATAATTATTCAATATTTTATATATATATAATTAAAATTCAAAATGTTATACTTATTTCAAATGAGATAATATCATTAATTATTACCATATTTGTTCTATAATTGCCTGCATAAGCAGAGTAAAGAATTGAATAGTTTTTAGTTTGCTATTGATTAGCTATCATGTACTGTTCGAGAACCGAATAGAAACTCGAAAGTCACTAAATAATACTGATTCTTTTGACATTTGTTTTGAATACTTTTTATGTTTATGGTTGTTAGATGTCCTCGAAGACCCAAATAATTTTCCAATAACAATTCTGTTTCGGATTATTAGCAATGTTTTGTTTTGCTCCTCAATGAGAATGAGGAGATACGAATAGTGGAAAGAGAGGATAGAAGTCGGTTCTCAGACATGAGTCTTCGAACTATGTTTAAATGTGATCCAGCAATTATTTCATTTTATTTAAAGATATTTAATATAATAGATATGACATATTATAGACTGATTGAGAACAAAAGTTTAATAATATGAGAATTGAGATTGGAATTAATAGGAATTATTGATATCTATTGAATAAGGTAAATAAGTAAGGTAAGGAAGGAATAAGGTAGGATGTTATTCTTAAAAATATATTAGTGAGTAGTTGAGTTACCTCTCACGATAGAAATTAATTAATGAATCGTATACTTATGTGGGTGGCTGCAGTGAATATGTAAAATCATAAATATTTATGTGTCTTTGATCTTCCTGCTTCTAGTGAGTGGGATTGTTAATAGGTCTAAATAATTATATATATATATTAGCTATTAATCGTCCACTGTTTGATGAGTGGAGATACTCGTGAGATATACCTTTACGATTGCGCGCTTCTTATATGAGTGGTATTGATAATAAATTTATCTAAAACTTACTAAGAATATATTATTATACTGTCCGTTACTCAATGAGCGGCAGTGCAATAAGATTAATGTTCTCTTGTACTGTGTGTAAGAGAATTATTGTGTAAATTGCAGCCATGCCTCGTTTTAATATTATGTACTTATAAACCAACCAAGTACAATAATGAGAATACTGCTTTAAGCTTTGAGGTGTCAGAAGTAACTGTCGTAAGGTCCGTGCGTCCGTGGCCGGTCCCTTTGTCGCTCTTCTTAACCTGGGTCCGTAATACATGTATATTGCGCATCGATGGGCCGTCGCGTGATAATAAAGTCTATGTGGAATGCTTTTCGAGAATTGCGGCGCAGGGCTCAATCGTACATGTATTACGCAAAGACGTGAAACCGTGGTGCTACTTGCCTCTTGTGCGTGTTCTCTTTTGCGCTCCACCTGGGAGCTCTATTCAGGATGGGAAGAATTCAACCGAACGCTAAGAAGCTTGCTCACCGTATGGACGAAGCTTCTTTAGTACGAATCCAGACGGTGGGCGATGGATCTGCTCGTATATAAGACCACTTGCTGTACTGGAGAACCTTCAGAGATGGACCGGAAGACGTAGAGCAATTGGAGTACCTTCTCGCCTCGGCGTGCTTGCGGTCTTATTTTATAGCCACAGGACTAGCTAGGCCTCCGAGGATGCATGGTGGGGGGTCTAACGAATTTCCCTACGTTGGTGAGATACAAAAGCAAGAAATATCGCCTCCTTTAGGCAAGGGGTAAAGGGGTGAAGACCGAGATGATGGAGAGAGGGGGGCTGTATTGCCAAGAGCTTTGCAGTTCAAAAGCTTACTACGCTTTTGCTGGAAACACTGGGATAGTAAACAAAGTATGGCAATCACGAAATATGAGACGTTCCAACAGAAAGACTTGTAAATAATATTCGTAAGATGTTTACCGAATATTCTAGCAAGAGTCACATTCAAAAGTAAATAGGTATTATTTAGTAAGTACTCGAGATTCTGTCGGAATCGCGAACAAAACTAAACGAATACTTTCAATCATGGAAATGTTAAAGGAGGGATATTCGATGTCAAGCGGAGTCTCCAACAATTTCATATATATTTTTGAGTTGACAGCGATTTTAAATGGTCGAGTTTTCCCAACATTGCACTCGAAAGATCGACGATGGTTCGTATAACCATCACGTGCATTGCAAGGCGCGTGTTGTAAAATGAACGAACTAAACTTTCCAAGAACCTACGCGTAGTTGCCAAATATTGTACGAGTTGTTTTCACACAAAATAGATGCACATTTCGAAAGGGTAAACCTCAAGCGATGCCAGAAGCCTGCTCTTGATAAAGTTGCGCTAAGTGGAACGCAGTTGAACCTGAACAACCAAAAAAAAGAAATACATCTAGTAAAATTCCATAATACCACCAGAAATAATGATCAGTAAATTCAATGGAGACTTTTTAGAGTGGCTCGCATTCAGAGATACACCCGTGTAATCTTAATGAAGAAGGGACTGAGTGACGTGAATAAGTTACAATATCTTGGAGGGAGAGCCTCATGATTTAATTGAACAATTATATTCTGAAGATGATTCGTGAGAACTATGTTGGGGAATTTTTATGGAATATTACAACATGGTGAAACTACAAATACACACCAACCTGGTACTGGCATTTAGAAGTGAAAGTTTCAGCCCACCAAAAGGTACGAAGCAGATGAGTTATATTACATGGTGAGAGATATGAGGAAACGATTGCATTATGAAGCAAAGAAGAACAGTTTGTGGGAGTTATGCATTGTACATTATGTAACTCAGTTGTTTAGCCAAAAAAAAGCTGGACGATTTTCTTCAAAGTCATGTGTCGAGTCTGACAAAATCAGAAACAACAAGGAAAATTATTCCCTCTAATCAAGTGAGTCAAAAAAGGACCTCTGCTCATATTGCAAAGTCCAATTCTTCTAATAGGCCAAAAGTAAATACTAGATAAAATCGAACCCTAGATTGTCATTATTGCGAAAAAGGACACTCAATAAATGATTACAATAAATTTAGAGAGCTGTCTTTAGATGAAACTAGCCTATAAAAAGAAATTATGTTTTTTATCTAAGAAATCTTGGAGGTAAATGTATTAGTAAGAAAGGTTGTGCTATTTGTAAAAAAAGAAATCATACGCTATTACATACATATAAACACCGTAATATATCCGAGAGTTACAATTCTACAACAACTTAGAATAAAGATACAATTGTCAATAGGGAAGATACTTATATTACTAATTCTGTTTCAACTACGGCAAGGGCAGATGCAAGAAATAATGACTTTACTTGTACTCATTGATACTGAGTCTGAGCTCTCATTCATTTCAAGGAATCTAGTATGTCAACTTAGGTTCGGTTGATGAACATGGAATGACGTGCTATTTAATTTCACTACAGTAACGTATGGTATGAAAGCTGTACCATTGTTAGTTGTTAGAACGTTGCTGCAATTTATCAAGGACGAAGGGGAGAAGTTCACCTTTGCTGTGCCTCCTATAAGATTAGGTAGATACGGTGATCATATCTTTATTGACGCAGATACACCGAAGCAACTAGAAGAGATTGCTATAGAGTTGCAAAACCTCTGCAATGACAGGTGGTTTTTCATTGGCAAATAGCATACCATAGATTAAGGTATTATAGAGGCTTTAAATAAGAGAGACTCAGATGGTATATATATTTTATTTGACAATTGCGACGCCTAAATTCTAGGACTAAAATGGTTACCAAAGAGAAAAGGATAAATTTATGTTCACTTGCAAACCACTGGACAATAATTTTAAGAAAATAACTAAAAGTAAAATTTGTAGAGATTCCGCTTGATATCGAAAATCTCTCCTTTAACATTTCCAGGAGTGAACGTATTCATTTGTTATATATATTGGATTCTGCGAATTTTGTATATGACCGCTCGATTGAGCATTATTGTAAATACTTGTAAGCTATGTATCTTACTGCTCCTCTCTTTGGCTCCTACCTGAATAATTTAAATTGAATATTTCCCCCTCTTAAGAAGAGCGACAAAGGGACCGACCACGGACGCACAGACCGGACGAACAGTTACTTCTGACTCCTCAAAGCGTAAAGTATTATTCTCACTATTGTACTTGGTAGTTTTATAAGTACTTGATTACCTCGAAGCAAG